>CCAG010001766.1:0-112180 GCA_001077435.1 Glossina morsitans morsitans
ATGACACAGAACCTTTGAAGATGGCAGAGGATTCTGACGGCCCAGAGATTGCGAGCTATAACATCCATTACGATAAAGATCATATTGGTCAAGTAATCATTATTGTTGCATTATTGCTATATAAAATGAAATAAATTCATTTCTTTTGGCATCGCGATGGAAATGAATGCCATAGCGTTCACAGAAATTCTTGAACGTACAATAGTAGGAGTGTACAAAATTACTTATCTGCAAAAAATTAAAGCAACCTATATTATTACGAATGGACTGCGTCTTCTTTATAATTCACTCTACATTTTGCGTTGTATCCTGAATTGACCATCAGAGATTAATTTCTGCGAGCCACGCCGCCGGCCGTCATAATGTGAGGTTCTTTCGGTATAGAATATTAAGCCTTAACCTTAACTTACCCAGAGCCACTCATATCGTGACTTTGAACTGGGCTTTCTTCAAATTGAATTATTTTTTATGATTGTTCATAATCCTTACTCAAAGCCTATCATCTTCTCCAAAGGTCTAAATGGGAACCTATCAATTTTCCGCTCTATCATTCTAATAGGCTCTACTGTATACCCACAAAAGAGCATCCCAAGCTACTATGCTGCATGTTGCTATTAGGTGTTTAGTGGTTTTATGGATACGCAGCGAATGTGTTCTTTGAGGCTTCGACGGTGTAGAAGTATTGCCATTTGGTGTAGGTTTGCTAACAATTGTTGCTTTCTAAAAACTAATACGAGCTCTGGCGTATGACAGGCGCCTTGCATCATTATGGGCCATCTTAGCAAGCAATCCGACACGATTAAACTAGTTTTTTTTTTCATTTTAATTGCGGTTTCTCTAGAGGAATTAAATGGGGTTCACTTTCTTTTGTAGATAGCAGAAGTCGTAGGCTTCCTTGGTGTCGGCTTGTGTGTTTTATAGCAGTCTACTCTACTAGTGCAAAAGCATTTTAAACTATTTTCATTTGGCCCGTTTGTTAACGAAGCTATTTCAGTCGCCATTCTTCTCTCCCGAATAAGCAAAAATTTTTCTCTATGCAAGATTGCGATCGACTCCTCTATCCATCGCAAAACCTCTTCTACCACGTAACTACTAATGAATTTCATTGAAAAGTATTAAGAGCAGTATTCATATGTTTGTGAATGTATGTATTTACATGCATTTCTATCTACAAATTTTTAAAGTCGCATTGTATTTATTTTAAACTAGTGTTATGATTAATTCTTGTAAGTATTCTGTGGACATTAATCTACAAAGAGAGAAAGAACTTTAAGAAAACGTTAAAATCTCTAATGGAATATCAGCATTATAGTGGAGCTAAACAATGGTGACAACGAAAAAGTTCCACCTCAAATATGTGTATTAAGAACAAAATGTCTGGATCGAACAGAATTTCGTTACAAAGACATTTATGTTTTTGCAACAAAGGAGTTGTTGGAGTTGTTTTAAGCAAAGTTGAATTTTCACATTGTGCTATTTATTTGTTCAGGCCTGTATATGAATCTTTTATCACCTCCATCTATGATTTGAATTATCATTCCGAACGCACAAATGCCTGCACCAACACACGTGTGGGTCTCTCCCGTAAGCGTGTACATAATTTGTAAATATTATTGTTGCTATTGCTTACACACATAAAGCCTATTGTTGTTTCGTCAATTTACGGGTGTCGTTATGTATGCACATGTCACATGTGTGCTTGAGGTTTCTACTTTACTCAATGAATACGTATGTACATGCGTTCACATGGATTATATTCAAGTTTTACTTGCATCCTGTTGTACAGATGGGGTTGTCAAACACATTGAATCACGAAGAGCTCTCTCTTATCTGCTTGCATTTAAATGAATCCTTTTTGAAGATTATAATCATTTATTTACCTCCCAGAACTGTTCATTTTATTTAATTAAGAACAGCTTAAAGACTGAAGCTTTTTGGATTTTTTGTTCTTCGCTCAAGACTTAGGCATTGCTTTTGCGTTTGTCAAGACTAATATTACGCCTCAAGCATGTGTGTCCTTTAGGGGGTGACTCGGCTATACTACATTCGTTTTGCGGTGTTTCTGTCTTTTAGGGAATTTTAAGTTCTTTGAGACTTATGATGTATTCGCGAAGAATTTCCATGGATTACGCATGAAAATGACTGTAATCCGCCTTTAACCGCCTTAAAGATGGTAAGACGGGGCAGCATTTCCAAAAATAATTGGAGAGATGTGAACACATACTCATCGACTATTCATAATAAGTATTTTGCCGAAATTTGGCTCGGATGTTGAATAAATTCGTTGGTACCTTTTAAGTGTTAGGCATGAAAGGTTTGTTCATAGGCGAATTCTGTTCTCCTTTTGCAATTACCGCACGTTGTCCAGTGAAAAATAAAAATCTGCCAGAATTGTTATTCTGATTACAAGATACGTGAGACAGAGCACACACTTCGCATTATACAATGGATACCTCCTTAGAGTATTAAAAATCTCACTCCTATCCATCGACAATATGCCTTCAAAGGAACTAATATCTTAGTTCATATAATTCGTTTTTCGAATATTGGGCTCGGTTTCTTCTTCGAGCAGATTGGCAGCGTATTGTGTCCTTTCTATAATATTAAATTTGGCTGTTTCCGCAGCCGTTCCGATTAGGTACACATCGATCGTGATTATGCAAGATGTTTGAATTCTATAAGAATAAGAAACTTGACTTAACTATGCCGCTTCGCATTTAGTGAAGGAGATAAGCTCTTATCTTCGCGATAGATCGTCAGATTATGTTAGAAACTTTTATCAACGAGAAGGAAACATGTCTCTGGTTTAATTGAACAATATTAATTCGATCATTCATTTAGAAGTGCTTTTCGATCCGTAAATAAAGCTTAATCAATGCTAGCGTTTATTAAATGTCTGTCTAAGGAATTGAATGCTCTTGAGCAACTAGGGTACGGTCGCCTTCGTATCTCGTTTCTTTTCCCTCACTTCTTTGTGGCCGTCGCTGCGTTAGACGAATAGAGGACAACCCCTGAATAATTGGCCGGGTAAAAAAAAAAGAAGTAATTACGCCTTCACTGTTCGGTCCCCATCATTTCTATGTCGAACCAATTGAACAGAGTCACGTCTTGATTTTCGTTCTGATGAATCTGCTTTGGCACCCATTTATTTCATTGCCATCGAATGAAAATAGAGTATTACGTCTAGTCTTATTTTTGCTTTGTTAACTACAGTTCTCTCCTATGTTTATCCAACGTTTTTTGTTTTTAGTCAGATATCATAGATACGATAGACCCACGTAAGCGTTAATTTTCCTCACCCGTCCTTCAAAAATCTAAATGACATTTATAACTTAATTTCTGTATCGAACTGTATATATGCTATTACATCAGCTCTTCGTAAGATGCGTGTTTTGTCGGTGTTGCACTTTAATCCGTTCTTAATCTTTCAAGCATGAGATGATTTACTAATAAATTGAATATCTTTGCTATTATCGATAGCTCCTTAGCAGCGATCATGATCGGCTGCATGTGCGTGTCTACGCTACACATGTAATTGATTTGTTTCCCTTTTTCCTTTTTAATTATATATGTATTTATTTCTTTATTTTGATTTCTCAACCTTTGTAAAATTCAAGTAGAAATTCTTTAACTCCAGGTTAATCTTAAATTTATTTATTTAACTCGTTTGTTACTCTATTGTAGCTGAAGTTCGCATATAAATGAATAAATAAGTGAATACATGCTCGAAAAAATTCTTAGTTATCTTAGCATTGGCCGACATGTGCTTTTGAAACTCCAGCGCTTTCAAAAAGCTGAAATGGAGTAGAAGAAGTCGATATCTATGATCCTACGTAAGCTTGATCTTTTTATAGATTTGCCTACAAAGTCTACGAAAGAGAGAAAAAAAGCATAATTTTAATAAATTGTTGTTAACAATTTAAAGATGTAATAAGCTGCCCAGTTAAATCTATTGAGTACATATGGCTATGAACAACAAACCGCGCTAATCATTGTTAATCAATCACGCTAATTATAACTTTTTTCCTCGATATATTTTTACCAATTTTTTTGTGTCAAAAATGATCCAAAAATTTGCTAGACTTTCGCAGCCTTTTTTCGGAAACTTATATGACTCTGCTGAGTAAAGCTACTACATAAATATCTCAAAGTCACTGGTCATGACACTTGGCTTGCGATCGTGGTTCAGTTTATTACAAACAAGCCTCAACCAATGAGAACTCACCAACTGAAGCTTAGAGTTACCATTTCAATTTTGAATCGGACCTTGTGCCTTGAAAGAATGAAAGCACTATCCAAATATGCATCTAACATATTGTGATTTTCAGCTGCCAGTTTCGACTTGACGATGTCTGTAGTCTGTATTGAAAAAGTTTGAAACTGAAAAGTGTGGAAGTGTGGAATTGAAAATAAAAAAACAAATAAAAATCTAAGAAACAAAAGCATGAACGTTAAGTGATGCAACTTCCTTCTTCCTTCTTCTTTTAGAAATTTACGCCTATAAATGAACGTCAGGGATAGCGATCTGTTCGTTAATCGTTATTTAAACAAATGTTAGCAATAATAAATTTTTTTTTTCTTTTGTAAAAGCAGATCATTTAATTCTTGTTGAGCTACAGATTAATCAGAACAACAAAAGATCTCAAGCTCGACTTAATTCGAATACTAAGCACCCAACATTGACTTCTCTGCTTGTTTCTTAATGACTTTTAAAAAAGTAACTATTCGCTACAACACCATCTCAGGGTTAGTACAATAATACCTCAGCGTTCGTACATGTTAGAATTGATGAAAAGTAAGGCGATGTATATACACGCATGAGAGTATTATTGCGTGCTAGTAACATTAAATAACTGAAGCCTTATCGGAAACTCTGTGATGCAAATACCACTAAGGCTTTGATATATCAGTTTTATTTATTAAGAAAATATAGATCGTTTCAGAACTTACAGTGAGATGATGTAGCTCAAGAATAATTTTTATGTTCTATTCAAAGTTTGTGCACAGTGTAGCCAAGGTTTTCATATAGAGAGAGCGGCACGCAAAAACTGACGTCTCCATAATAAACTGGATGTATTAGGGATTTATTGTGAAAGAACAGAACAGAACTACGATTTATTAATATTTGTCCACCACTAGCCAATACTTGTCCCATCTTTCTGGCAGTATTCAGATGCGAAGTCCGAAGAACTCTTCATCTTTTGCGGGTATGCACGAATGGATGCAATTTTTGGTATTTTCGCATGATGTAAAGCGCTGCTCAAGCAGGCTGTGTGCCGTCAACGGGAACTAGTTACAATCAGAAGGGGCAACACCTGGTGAAGGGACAACGTCAAATTTATAAAAGTTAATCTTTCCTCCAAGTTCGTTGGAGTGACGTATATATCCATCAAATTTCAAATTTGTAAATTCTAGATTTCAATTTATTTTATTATTATTATGATTATAATTAATTTAGACAAAGAAGTAAATCATCTAAGGCTGTTTGCCTATTTTTTTGAATTTATTTCAGGATATCCGATCCTTATTGTCAGCCATGGAATTTTCATATCATTGGCGATAGTTCTTATAGACAGAGGTGAGGACAGTAAATAAGAAGAATTCCGATTGTTACAAATGGTATGAAAAAATGAATTTATCCCTAATTGATCCATCCTTAAACATATTAAAGCGTGTACATACAAACAGAAAGAATCTATATCCAACTCCATGAACATAATTATACGGTTTCCTTGATTCAATCATATATCATTTTAAAGTCATTTACACGAAATGAAATAAAAACAAAAATATCGGCATTAAAGTAAAAGAGGCGAACAGAAATGCCTAACGTTAAATACGAAATCCCTAAAAACGAACAAAAAAGCCACTGAAAGTAAAGTAAAATTCAATCAGTCAGAGTAAGTAAAGGTATTCAAGCATACCAGACGATCCTGGTTTAATCAGGTGCAAATCTAAAAGAGAATTTAATTTCTTAAACCTCACTTAATATTACCAAATGGATGCGAACGCTACAGTCACCAACATCTTCGCCGTCGTCGTCACCGTCGTCATCGGCGTCGCCGTCACTGTAATCATCTTGTGCCGGTGTTGGTTTTCTTTTAATTTTCTGGCAAACACATCTGTGCATGCTAAGATACACACACACACACACACACACACACACACACACATGATGAAAACTACCTGTTCCTCTTATTTTATTTTATTTTATTTTATGTTTTTTTTATTTTTTTTATTTTTATTATATTTACATTTATTTTTATTTTTGTTGCTGTTATGGATGATGATAATGGTGTTTCAGAGTTTATTGCATTAATATATGGAACGTTAAGAAACAGCTGTGTATTGTGTGTTTCCAAAAATTCAGTAAAAGAAAAATGAAAAGAGAATGTCTTACAAATGACCAGCATTTTACGCACCCAGGCACACATGCCGAGTCGAGAAAACATTCAACAACCTGTTAAGCCGTATAGTTTGTTTGACTCATCATCCGTTCTACACATTTCATAATCTTAGGTCTGCAAACAAGAACATACACACAACATTTCGTTTTATACATGTACATACATATATATAGGATCGTCGTCTGTCCTGTACATAAATAAAAGTTAAATATGTTTTAAGGTATACTAAGACGACGACTAACCATTCATTTGTCCTTTCTTTTTTAACAACTTGGCCAATCTTTTTGTTTTCGTTTTCGTTTTCATTTTTGTTAAAGTATGTGCACGTACCAAAAAATTTATGACCATACTTTCATATGCCATTTTCGAAATTAAGTTAAATTTTTGATGCAAATATCTTCACCTCATGGAAACTCCTTGGGTTTTTAATTTCCTCTATGCGTGCATGTGCATATGTGTGTGTATGCGTGTGTGTTCCAGCGCGTTTATGTTTTTAATGAAGAATATGATTTTTTCACATTTTCCTTTTTCTCATGTTTTTTTTTTTACTTTTTCATATGACGTTCCAAATTTGCTTAAAAAATGTTGCGCCTATAATAAGCAAACTCATAACGTGTACTAATAAAAGTTATTGGACGATAAGATTGTAATACGATATCATAAAAATACTTACACATCAGCTTATGGTGTATTTGAGAATTAAGGAAACAAATTAAAAAAATATAATGATAAAAAAATGTTTAATTTGAAGTATTGCTGATCGCTAGCTATACATTTTTCCCATGTATCTGACAATCTGTGGCTGCCGCATTAAAAAACTGTTGCGCTCTTAAGATAAATTAGTTATTGAACCATTTTCGCATTTCAGTAAGCGTGTCTCTCATCGACGCCAGCATTTCCCAGGTTAGTGCTTCCAACGTATCGCGAAACGATTTTGCCCATGCATGGAGGGACGGATGTCATGTAAATAAATGAATTTTCGCCGCCCTTTTTGATATGTCGGTCATTTTGTGGGCAGAAAATGATTCGAATCGATTAATTGGTATTGGCAGTGTTTGGTACTAACTATTCACCGTAAATAATAACGAACCTGCCTCTGACACCCACTAAACAGAGAATATAGCTTTCCTGTTAAAGGGATTCAGTTTCGCAATCGATGCGAATGGTATTGCTGGATCTGTCCATGAACTTTTACGCCTGGGATTGTCTAGATAGATCCACTTTTCATCCCCCATAAGACTCCGACGGGAAAAAATTTGCTCTTACATCAGACGGTTGAAGAAAAAAATGCTGTCGGCAAACGTTGTTTACTTTGGATAAAACTCGTTCGGCATTTTCCTTGTAAGAAAATGTTCCTTCCTGTTGCCATCTGACTACTTAGTGTTGTAACATGTCCAAGTTACAAAAAAATACAATATTAGGCATAGATGTCCCCCGCGCATTGTGGTCGGCATCGTCTTTGGCCTAATTCCGGTTTCATGTTTACGTACCTATTACATACTAGAACCATGACAAAATCATTTCATCATTTATCCATTTCTAAAGCACTTCAACAGTAGTTATAAGAATTAACAACCATGTTTGCACACGCAATTGAAGTCTTTGTCAGTTTAGTAAAATTACAACAACGCTAATCGAAACTACACTTAGGATTATTTAACGGGAATGATAAGAAAACATCGGGGAATACACTTATTCTCCTACACAAATTTTAGAAGACGTAATAGCTGAAGACGTAATGGCGGAAAATGCTTTCACTTGTATGGCATTTCCATGCTTTTCTAATATTTCCAACTGTTTGGCAACTCACATGGAAATGTTTCCGTCAGCATTAAATTCATTTTTGGCATTTCTCATTGTTGTTTGCTCTTTTCTCAAGTGGCGATCAGCTTCAGCTTCAGTTCAGGCAGTTATTTTCAAACGTGAAATTACTTTCGCTCAAATTTCCTCAAGCTCAAACAACTTGAGTTTTAGATCACTAAAACGCGTGATTCTTAGACTGCCTAATATTGATTAGGTCTCATTTTCTATGTGTTGTGTGAAAGAAACCGACATTACTCGAATGAGCATAAAACTATAATGGCAAAAATATAATTACATCCTTTTTGTGTTGTGGCTGTATAGTGAAACAATCACACAATAAAGAAACAAGAGTGATACAAAACATAAATGAAGGCGTATATATGTATGTGTGTTTCAATGTGTATGGCTGCGTGTGTGTACTTGTCATAAAAAGTAAAGTAGACAACTGCTAGACAGCCATAGGCAAAAAAGATATTTGTGTTATTTTACACGTCTGAATACTAATTATTTTCAGTCTGGCTTGTCTTAATTATCAAGCATTCCAAGACATAAGGCGATATATTGCTTCCCTTGGTGTCTTGTTTTTTTATACCCACCAACTTAGGCGATGAAGGTGCATTATTTCTTTCGAAATGTTTGCAACATTCAGGATGGGGTGCTTCGGAGAAGTTATAATGTATTCTTTATCAGTATATGAAACTGTGTTCACCCTCGTCGTCTCAAAAGTGAAGATGTCGGCTTCAAAACTTGCAAAATCGTTAGAAATTCCTGCAGGCGAGTACCAATCGAAAATCGTCTCCATCGCTCATAGTACACGCGTATAGCATAATATAAACTGAGAACGTCTACGTCTCCGAAAACAGGTACAATTGCATTCTTCGCTCCTTATTCATGAGCTGCAACCAGGATAATTATTTCCATATATGTTCTATGAGCGATCTTACAGTTCCTCTACACCCCCCAAATATTATAGAATATTGAGAATTTTGGTTTTATTTTCTCTGAGATTTACTTTAAGACGAAAATGGTGCGTATAACAAGTTCAGCTACAACCGACCAAAATTTTCTCACTTGTCTTTTGGTTGTGAGTACAGTTTTTTAGTATTTAAGAGACGTATTTTTCATGTTTCTACCACTGATTAAGTTTCAAGCCAAAAGTTTGAAGAGTTTGATAAGCTCAAGCCAATAATTGATCCAATGATGGGTGATGGCTTATGTTCAGTTGAAGCAACAGTTATTTACATTCTCAACAACAATTACTGATTGCTATCTTCTCTAATGGCCAACGCTAAAAAGGTGCGCTCAGCCTACAAATGTGACCACCATAAACATGCAATTGCGAGCCGGAATCCATAAAAGATATATATCTAAAAGCTACTTCCAAAGAATGGTCTTCCAGGAGATAAAGCTAACACGCCTAAGATTTAATAAAATCCTTTGGAATGATAACGCACAGGTGTGAAGTCATAAGTGAGGTCTCTTTTTTTCTTAATTCTTGCATTGCACATGTTATAAATCTAGAATTTTCATAATGTATTGATTTTATCATTTTATGATAGCCCTATGTATAATGGGAGTTAACACGTCCTTGCCACATATACCGTTTCAAGCAAGCTCTTTGAATCTAAAAATTAATTAATAGTTTACAGTTTCGAGTTGAGAATGCAAATTCGCTTCAAGAGTGAGAGTGAGAGAGAGAAAAAGATAAGGAGGGATATTGTAGTGGTACCTATTGCGTGGAATATCTCTAAAAGGACATATTTTGATGTTCTTTTCTTCATTAGTTACAGAAACTTATAACGGAGTATGCACGAAACTTTCCAGGATGTTGACTTGAAAAGATTTTCAAAGTGAATTAACCAAATATTTGAAAATTTTTATTTTTTTCCCTCTTTATTGTGCCTGAAAAAAACTCTACACACTTCATTAAAGTTTGACAAAGCTTCCGGTATAAAAAATTGTCGAAAAGAAGAGAAAAAAATTTTCTTAAATCTTATGGTAATCTGAGGGTAATATGAAACCAATTAATAATAAAAATTAAATCAAAGTTAACATAGTGAAAAAAGCAAAACACTTTAAAACACAACATCAACTGACCGTAGGTAACTTCTTAACGACAATAGCTTCAAAGAAACTCAGACATACTTAAGCATATATTGTGGAAGTTTAGCAGAAGCCAAATCAATAACAACAACTAAGTGCAGACCAGGTATATATATGTATATATAAGCCAAATAAATATATTGTTTATTTTTTATGGACAGAGAGGAGTTGACAAAAACAAATTATATATAAAATTCTTGAAAAAAGAAGAGAACAACACGCACTGTATACGTTTATATATAAAAGGATTGCCATAAAATTTTTAAGTAAACGAACTGTTGATATTTACAAAGCAAAATATCAGATTACGCCGACACGTACGATAAGAAAATGTATCACTTCAGTTCAGCATGCATAGACATGTGGGCTCATGTGTCCCCCAAAAAAACAAAAACTTCCATTTTTTGCGTTCTTTTAAAATGTAAAATTTTTGATTTTAAAATCCTTATAAACCATGCACAAAAAAAGATTGGAAAATTTGAAAGCAACCGAAAATGTCTTTGACTTCGACTTTGCATAACAATTTTAAGATTGTAAGAGACTAAACTAAATGAACACAACATTTACCTTAGGCCCCTATTAACTGTGAATCAACAATTAAAAAAGAGTTTCAGTAGCGGTACAGTTAGGCTTTTTTAAAAATTTGGATTTAATTGCCTTTTACGAATAATCGATTGAAAGAAAGAGAAAAGGCAAGTGAGAAAGTTTCCCTTTCGTAAGAGTAGAAGAATGATGCTTACTTATATGGCCAACTAGGCAAATGGTTTCGACTAACAACTCGATGGTCGTGGGTTCAAAACTCAAGTGCTCCCCGCTTACAATTTATTTCTCTGGCTAAATTATGACAATAATAATGATAATGAAAAAGAAAGACAAAGCATTTTGTTAATTGTGTAAGCTTCAAGTTACAGGGGTTTCTTCGTCGCAGCTTGCTTGCGCGCTATTAGAACTTATTTTCAAAAAGTCTAACTTCGCTAAGAATCTTATGCTAATGAAGGAAATATAAAAGCCTTATGAGTTGTTTGTGGGATGTGTATTTGGAAATGTGACGAAGACATGGGCAAATAATGCTCTGCGAAGTATGTAAGAGTATGCCACTGTAACTGATCTACTTAGAGACAAATTTACAAAATAAACTTTTCTTTTGTTCTAAATCCGAAAAATTTTAAGCAGACTTATCTCCCGTCCTGATTAGACAAATTGTAGATGCATTAGGAAATTAAAATGTAAATTTAGGAATCGCAGCACAAAAAGGCTCTTTTTTTTCACGAGTAGCAAGTAAAAAGATTCCAATATCTGAAAATAGCACCGATTGTTTATTTGATAATGATCGTGTCACTCGTGCCCGATATGAATCATTTTTAGATATCATAAAAACAGGAACGATTTGCTTTTGTTCATAGATTTTGTTTCTTTTCAGCTATTACTAAACTTTCTATCCGACATTTAACAGCAGGGTGTGTCGTGTTGCAAATGTTTTCTCTATTATGTCTTCCAGAATTTCAAGGAAAGCCAAACTACCGCAAAGGGTTGCTAAGCTAAAATTCTTTTCGATCGTTTCTCAATAAAATTATTCGTCCGTAATTGTATTCCGTTTGAGTTTATTTAAATAACTTTAATATAATTTTTAACATTTCGACTCTTTCACATCTTTTGTTAAATTTTTTCGTTGGTCTGCGATGCCAGAATTATAAAATTGTCCTTTTGTATTCAAGCATTTTACCCTATTCTCTTCCCTTGAACCTTCTGTACTAAAGAATGCCTACTTTCCTACATCCTGTTCAAAGACAGGATCTCGCTCTACAGAGGTAGAGAGAGACAGCAGGAAAAAATGTATAATATTATAACCAAAGTCATAATAAGCATTAAAAGCTCTATTCTAAACTTTTAAGCCTTTTGGCAGATATATTGAGATATTTCGAAATGGCCGTAAATGCTTTCTGCATGCATTTGGTTGCTGGTGTCTTAGGGGAGGTAGAAACTAATGGATCACACTTGCAACTTTCCAGCAAAGATTCATTTGACATACGCCGTCTTTAGCGTAGTGCTTGGGGAAAAGTACGAAATTTTATGAAAAAAATTTCTTTCCGGTAAGGAAATTTTTCCCATATATTCCAGAAGGTTCGGAGAAGCTTTCATAAAGCTTTTTTTCAAACATTTCCTCTTAAGTAATGTTTAAGCACAAAAGTTGTGCCGAAACTGATAGAGAAGCATATCTTTATATATAGAAACCTCAAGGATTATTTGCTAGGCTAGCAAGGATTTAAGAGCTTTTCTTAACTCCCTAAGTTAAAGATATTGGCGACATTTCAATTTTAGTAGCGTAGAAGCTCCAACATCATTCCGTACGGAGTCATTTATAAAGCTTGCGGTCTTCATTGTGACAAGCAAGGAAGAATTTAATATTGGCCTTGGGATGAATCAGTAATATTTACCATTTTCAAGCCATAAATCGAAAATCAAACCAATATACAAAAAGAATAATTTGATTATATGCACGTCAATTAGACGTTAGAGAACAAGATATCACGTGAATATTGTTTCTAGACAGAATGGAAGTTTCCACAAAATGTGGGCATTGTAGCCTGCTGACCATGGATCATTGTTAAACATAATAAGACGGCATATATCAAGCATTAGCTTGCTAGCCCCCTTTTTGACAACCGTAAGTATTTTAAAGGTAAAAGCATCACAAACAACGAAACAAAGGAATGAGTCTAATACCGCTCTAGAAAAAATACGTTACAAACGATCAGAAAAATCTAGTATGTCCGCGTCCTTCGATGATGGATATAAAAATTCTAAACAAACCTTACTGAAGGATGACCACTTATGGTAAGTAAAACAGAAAAAAGGAAAAAGAGTAAAAAAACAAAAACTCAGACCGCGGAACATACATCTGCTGACCAGTTTTTGTGTTCACAATGAATGCTAAGTTGTTTTTGCTTCATCTCTTCGAGTGCTTTGTTAGAAGCCGCATTACGGCATTCAAGTGGTCATGATGATCTGCTAAAAAAAAGCCATAACTGTTTAAAAAAGTTTCCCTTTTTCCCATTTCTTAGAAACTCTCGTACTAGGTTTGAATTTAACTTGTCTTATTATAACATAGTTTAAAGAGAATTGTTCCTCCTAAACGAATCCGGTCCCAATTAATGAGTTGCATTATGTTAATACGATTGCTAAAGCATCAAGGCAGATATACGTAAGCAATTTTTGATTGTTGACTTAGGGCTATTTATAAATAAATACACAAATATGTATATATATATATATATGTATAGAAAGTTAACGAAATGTGTGCGGTCTCGTACATGGAAGAATCTCTTCATTAACAATGTTGCTATTATTGTTAGGGATCCGGCGAAGACAAGTGCTTCTAGCCAAATAAAAAGTGATTAGATAAAAAATTTATATAAAATCAAGTTATTTTCTATACGCGCTTTTTATATATTCATAACATTCTTCTTATTCATCTGGATCTACGTTTTTTTTGTATTCTTTATTCTTTATTCCATTACGCCAACGCCAAATATATCTGTATAATAATCTCATCGAATTTCCTATTGTCTTAATATTCTTTATGTTTTATATTGTTATTATAATTCTTTTCTTTTCTCTATGATCGAACACATATTTATTATAATTATTTAAATTTCAACTTAACTTAGAGTAAAACAGCAAAATGAAAAATTTGAATTAGTTTTCTACGTTTTTGCGGACGCTTACTACAAATGTTATATTTTGCACATATTTCACAACCAACTTTGTTCAAGTTTCGATTTCTTCAATGAAATCATCTATCTTCAAGTAAGACAAGATTAATTTTCTCATTTTGTTTGTAACCATCACATGACATGAATACTCATAGGGTATTCGGCACATAACGACGATTTGTTTCCCTTCGCCCATTCATTTATCTTTCGTTTGATCGAGTTATAAAAATCGGAAAAATTCAGATACAAAGACAAGACGCCGACCTATGTACATACAAGTCTGTTTCGAAAATTTTCATCTGAATATAGAAGACGTCCACCCACAACTAAAAAGCTCGAACTAAAGTTTCATTACCAAATAAATCCTCGGAAGACTTTTGTCAGTGTAACAGAATTGCGTTAAGCAAAGTGCTCGCTCGATCGAACGAAATTACAAATACTGTAATCAGTTTAGCAGAAGTTTAGCTTCTTTATATCAATCACAGGGTGGATGTTAGATATAACGCATAAAACCAAATGATGCTGAAGTAGTAAATTATACACATATTCGCGTCTTGAATAGAGGAATATCTTTATCCATTGTTTGCTTGACTTTGTCAGCTGAAATCATCATTGAAAACTCATCGCTTCATTAAACTTGTTTTCAAACCTCTTTTTCTTTTTTTTGCTCAATCGTACTGGAATTAATAGGTCAACAGTTTGCAGAAAAACGGTGGTGCACTCACGAAAATCAATTAATGGCCGGCAGAAGTTATGTGTAGCACATCACGCAATAGACTCGTAGGATGACATACAGACGTCGTCGCTATCAAGGAATCCATATTATTTCTAGAGCCTCTATTAGCCTTTAAACGAAATGTATTGAAATTTCATGACATTCCGACCATTAGTTTACAGCCTTACGGGTTCAAATCTCAGTGCGGCAGTTGGTAAAGGTAAATTGGGCACACCTTAAGCGAAAGGACGAGATCCCCTGGTGATTGGCCATATCAAACGAAAATAAAAAATTTAGCTTAAAACTTGCAGTTGTTTTTGTAAAACAATGGGACAATCTGAATGTCTGCATCTATACGTTGTTCTACGAACTTATTGAATGATGTGTAATTAAAGATCGAGCATTTATGCGTGGTATGTAATTTGTATTGTTGCCAAAGAGGAAGAGGTGCCACTATATCGTGTACATTTAAGAAGTTTAGTAGCTGTATAAAACTATTATTTCAAATATCATCGTATGATATGTGATATAATGTAGAAAACTTTCCCTGTCTCCACGTGAGATAGTTGTTGCAAGAATATTCACTTTGCTGTGGGTTGATTGTTTTTTATTTGCTTTTTTTTCTAAATTCCTCTAACACTCACTTGTCTTCATCAAACTTGGTCAGCTTTTGATGGTCTATGAAGTTTAAGAGGCCTGGGACACAGTTGGATGTGTGCTATGTGATGACGTTCTTGGAAGTATTTATTTCCTCGAGAAAGGACAGTGCACTGCACATACTGGGCAAGAGTGGGTCCGGCCGCATACAGTACGAGATCACTCAAAGCTATGTAGCAGGACATAAGTCCAAAAGGACGACAAGCCATGTACCGCTCACCAGGACTACTGGAATGAATGCCTTCTGGCCTGGCTGCTGGGTACAGCCATTTGGGGGTTATCTTGGTGGCTGTAGTTTCCCCAAAGTTTTGTGCGGAAGTAACATGGACGCGTTAGATTGGCCTCGACGCATACTAAAAAGCGAGGAAATCGCTTGCGCCCATTTTGTGTTTTAGTAACTCAGCAGTAGTATGGCACCCCTGAATGGAGATTTTCCTATTTCTGTGGACGTCGGTTTTCACTTATCAATTTATCTCGTGTGCCATTGGGCGCTGTGAGATTAGGCTCTTCCTAGCTGGTACTCACATAAACCCCTTTGGAATCTATAGCATGTATAAGATAATAGCATGATTTCAGATGTTTACACATTTACGTAAATCAACTAAGCAGGCGTCATTTGCTCGCTAACGGAGCCTGCATATAAACGGGCCAACGCGCCCACATATAATAATAAAAAAATTTTTAGGTTTGCCTTGCGTGATCGGTATCAAAAATTCGCTATGAACTTTTGTCGATATTTCAAGACGAAGATGATAAAGAAACCGTCTTGGGAATGTCTATAGAAAGTGTTTCTTAGGTCAAGAAGAGGTAAGTCTGCTTTATATTTTTTTTTGAGTATTGAAAAGAAAAAAAACTGTAAACACCTTTTGATGCCAATTGTTCATGGAAGAATAAAAATTTGCATGAAAGTTATATTAAATACATTCGGTATATGGAGAAAAGATTTGTGGTGTCTTAGGCATGCATGCGTGTTTTCGTTTGTCACTATTTGAATGAAAGGATAGACTTTTATATGCCTTAGCTGTGTGTGGGTAGTTTTCTTTTGTTTTTTCTTTGCTTTAATTTTCATTGAGTTTTAGAGTGATATGGAATGAAATTTAAAATTTATAAAGAAATCATAAATCAATCTTAACAATTAATTTTACGCTTTTATACTTTGATGTTTGTACATCGCAACTTCCAAAGAAAGGAGACATGCAAAACAGAAATCTTGATCGTTGTTTTGAGAAAAGTGTGTGTAGAGATAATTGTGTTATATATGTACATATGTATATACACATGTATATATTTTATTCAACACATAAGACATGAGTATGTTAACACTTAGCATTTGATTGCCGAGGACTGCATGGTATTATGGTGCACCTTCAAATTTCGCCATCTAACTAAAAAGGTATTAAATGTCTGTATATATGTGCTTGTGATTATAGTTTATTTTGTTGCTTCTTTATACAAACTTTGGATTCTTTCATTTGCCTGACGATTGCTTGCTTGACGGAGTTTATCATAAGTTTTACCATCCACAACTCTTTCCTTTAATGACCATTTGTGTCGCCAATCACTATCACCACCACCACCAATAGCCAAAGCAACAGCGTCACGTTGCTGCCAACATCCATGTGGTGTTTTCGGCTTCGCTTGATTAACTGAGCTTTTTGAGTCCCTCTACCGTTGGCACTGGCGCGCTAACCTAAAAATTGCAATAATACCACATGCCATCGCATACAATTGTACATATCTGTGGATTGCTTACCTTGCTTTGCCATATCTAGTTTGTTGTATGTCTTGTATGTTTACCATTCTCTTCATTAATTTCAGAATTATATTAAGCCACACACATACACTCGCACATAAAGGGAGACCAACCAACGTATACCCCCCAGGCATGTTGTGATAATCCTTTGGGACCAGATGTGCCATGTACTTATACATACCTAGCCGCACAAGCACTTTTATTTATTGCAGACATACGTATGTGCATTGCATTCAATCTCATTCTTATACGTTCTTGTCGTTAAATCTGAACTATTTAACATTTTGCATACTTACCAACCCAGGAACTTAAAAGCCCACCACTGATACCATAAAATAAATAAATACATATGTAATCAGGTAGTCAATAATTTCCGGGACGAATAGAGGGATGTTGTCTATAACAAAAAGTCGATATTACTTTTAGAAAGCGTCATTACTCAAACGACGAAAAAAAAGGAATTTTATGTCTTTTCAATTATTTGTTTATTAGTTGCAGTGCTTCTAGCGACGCCCACTTTGCTATTTTTAAAAGAGTGAATGAATTTTTTATGTTCATTAAACGTTGATCTCTGGTGGCAAAAACATAGTTCACACTTAGCATTGACTCGAGCAGTATTATGGCAACACTTCTTCGACGAAAACGTCTGTTTCTCGGTGTATTGCTGATATCGATAAGGATTTTGCTGATTACCTTGGATACCCAAAAAAGGCGGTTACAGCCACAGAAATCTTCAAAATTTTGCGCGCGGAGCTGCAAGAAATAGTTGGCATTCTATGGACATCAAATGGCAGTGTATTCACAATTTTGCTTCATAGCCGAAGAAGTGCACCGTGTACGAAGTGCAAGTGATGTCATTAGAATGGTCTTCATATTATTGGCCTACTTACCGCATTCTTTGCAGCTAGTCTTCGATGGCTATTATCTATTTATAAATCTGAAAAGGATACTCGAGAGAAAAAGGTTTGGATTAAGTGATGAAATCATTGCGGAAACAGAATTATATTAAGCCACACGCATACGCTCGCACATAAAGGGAGACCCCTCAGGCATGTTGTGATAATCTTTTGGGACCAGATGTGCCATCTACTTATATATACCCAGCCCCAGAAGCACTTTTATTTATGCATTCAAACTCATTCTCATACGTTCTTATACGAGAAAAAGGTTTGGATTAAGTGATGAAATCATTGCGGAAACAGAAATGACTTGATATCGCTTCGTAAAAAAATGGCATCGAAAGCACTATACTCGGTCTAGAATGAAACTGTCTTGAAAAATAAAGGCGGAGTTTGCAAAAAATCAATTTACTTAGTCCCGGAAATTATTGACTGATGTATTATATGTAGGCTTTCGTTTGCGTATGCCTTGACACAATCGTACCTTTAATTAAAAAGTCAAACGCCAGTTACAGATTCAGTGGTCTTTCTTCTCTTTATGCTCTCAGGGCATATTTCGAAATGTAGTGGAATAATCTTCATGGGAAATCGTTAAGGAGCATGATAAAGATATCAAGAGCATGCAACACAAATATATATTACAAATTTTTTGTTTATAAATTCATAAAGATATCAAGGGTGATAGTGATATGCGATAACGTAAACTATAAAAAAATGTACTATCGATCAAATTGAGCTGCTTCTCTGATGGATTAATAAACTGAAGAACACTTCTTGCGTCACCGCGAGGTATTTATTATCAATTTTCCATAGTTATTGGTCTAAGGGAGTCTTGAATTATAGCCTTTTCACTTTACAGTCAAATTTAACGCTTGCTTAATTTAATTAAGTGAATGATATAATAATTGAAAAATAGTTTGAATGCTTACTGTTGTTACTTTGTTGAAATATTCACAACTCTTCGTATTTTGGTGGTTTTTTGAGAGGGTTAATAATTGCGAATCGCCTTGTAGTTGGTGAATCGGTATTCGGTCAATGTTGCCTAGCATTTGTGCTGAGTAAGCTCGAAAGTTTTGCTTTGCTCCTTAATAGAATAAAGCTCCCAACTCCAGGCGGTAATCAAGTACGAGTGGAATGCTCATGAAGTCTTACCTTGTTGCCCACTTTTTAGTGCAGTCAGCAAAATCAGATAGCTGCCTAGAAAGAGAATACATCCACGATTGAAACCTTAGCATCAATCAGACGGTCAAATTGTCTGATGAATATGGGATTGTTTAAATTATAGTGCGGCGCTTTTGGGCATGTTGCGGCCACTTCGCCTCTCAGTTGCCTTAGTCGTTGTTGGTAACTTTGCTGAGTGGAGCAGCTTGCAATATCCTACGGCCACCTTATCCTCCCGAGCTCATCGTTAATTCTCGATTTTTATACCCGCATTGATGATGTGACTGAGCACCATATCTTTTGCGTTTCCGATATAGTATCTTGGCTTTTTTCCATTATTCCTCATTATTCGTTAGCATTTGCCTTTAGATTAGTTCTGCAACAGTAGTGGTTCAAAAAAAATGTTGTTATATATGTTCTCTTGAATTCTTTCGGTTTTTGTTTTTTTTTTTTTTCGAAGACTGTAGAAGAGTATGATATTTCGAACGTAATTATTTAAAAGCCTCATATTAGAGATATGGAAAGTTAACCCGCTTGGCGAGGTTTGATGAAATTTGTATTGCAGTGCAAAAAAAAAAGGTTTGAATCAAAGCCACCGACCAGCACCTCCCAAGCAGTACTTAAAAAATGATTGCACCATAAAAAAAGTATATGTAAATTTATTTTTACGGTTGCCTACAAATCCCACATACATACGTAAATTGAGCTCCCTTCCAGGCGAAAGATTGATTCAGTTGATGACAAACATAAAATTTTTCTTACTTTTCTCCGTCTTCGAAGCGTAAAATTGATCGCATAAAAGAAAATGAAAATTTCTTAAGAAGCACTACTTTTAATATTTTAATTAGCAAAGCAAAGGGCGAAAATGTAGAGTATAATCGCGGACAGAGAGAATATTTTAGAATGAAAAGACATTGTGTTGCGTGCGACAATGAAGTCGAGTATACCATCATTTCCCGTAAACTTGCGTACATACATTGAGTAAAAAGTAATTTGTCTGACAAACTCAATGACGATTGCAAATTAATCCTGGTTATATTAATATTACTCGCGTGTGTGTATCATATCACTGTTTACACGCAGATATAACCTGTTTTTTCTGTTACTCAATTTTACGAAATGAATGCGAATATGCAATAAATACAGACAGATTATAAGACCCACGCATCGTAATATAAGAAATTTGCGTATACCGGCCTGCGTATACCAGTATGACAAAGGCAATAAAGTAATCAAACCCCAGGTGTACAAATGCGCATCAGGTAATCAAGAGTACTGTCAAAGACATACAGTTAGTGAGTGCAGGGATTCATGGCGGGGCAATGCCGCAAACGGGCATCAGTACTAAATGAATTCTTAAGAAGATAAATGTATTTGCTTATTGAAGGAAATAAGGGAGGAGAAGAAGAAGCGCATGCTGAAACCGAATCACGTTGAAAAAGTAAACCTGCATCGCATACAGATGTGGTTGGCTAGTTGGCTGTCTGGATGGCTGGCTGGATGGCTGACTGGATGATTGGATGGCTGGATGGCTGGATGGCTGGCTGGCAGCACAATTGCAAATGAAGCATAATGAAAAACAATGATTTCTGCATGTATAACTATAGATCGCGAAGACGAGTCCGTAAGCAAGGATTAAAAGTGGTTTGTATGGCTCGCCGGCAGTCTGCGTATTCCTTTCGCGATATATGTATACATATATATATATATATATATGTATGCATATGTATGCAGAATGTGAGCGGGGTATTTAAAGAATAAATGAAAACTTATGTGAGTTATAGGAATACGTAAATTTTGCACGAAGGAATGGAATACAAACTAGCGGCTTGTGGCATTGTTAGCGATTATGGTGGTGGCTGCTTGAAAGTGTGCATAACGATGATGACGATGTTAAGAATGTTAAGCTTATTTCGTTAAACACATGTGTATTAAAAAATAGGTATATACATGTAAACGTATGCGTACATGTAAGCCTGTTCGATTGGTTGGTAATGTCGAATTAGCGTACAACTTTAACTGACGCGGTTGCCACCAACTGTTTTAGTATGTATTTGCCAAAGTTGTTATACTAATGTGCTTTCTCAAACAGATGCACAGATATATGCCTATATGTATATGTATTCGTAAGAAATACTCAATGGTTTTTTCATATACGCAAATCCTATAGAGCACGATGCAAGTGATTTGTTTTTATTTTTCTTATATGTATATGTCATATATATATACATATATGTATTATGTGTGTATATTTATATATATATATTTATTTATTTTGTTCATTTCATTTGGTAAGTTTCTCAACACGTTGAGATTGTTAGCGATGGTGTGGTGTTGGCGTCAATGGCATCAAGCATTATAATTGAGGTAACACTACTGACACTCACAGACATTGCAAGGAATATTAAGCAACCAGAACTTGACTCCGTGAACAATGTTTTGTATGCGTTAAGACTTTTTCATTTTTTTTCTTTACGATTCAGTAAAAAACAACAACAACAGCAAACAACAATAACAACTAAGGCTATGGTTTTGCACGGCCACGTAGCGTAGGCTGTTAATGCTGCTGCCGCTGTACAGCATTCAGCATATGCATGAATGAATGAATGAATGTGTGTTTACGATGAATGTGTGTGTTGGCCCAGATGTGTATTTTAAAGAAAAACTTTATGCCAAAAGAAAAAATCCGAAAAAAAGAAAAAACTTGTTACTCTGTATGCAAAAGTGGCACGACTGGCACTTATGCCACGATGAAGATAATCACGCCGCTGTTGCTGGCTGGCTGCTGATAATGGTGATGGTAGATGTTGTTGCTTGCTATTGATGTCTGTTTGTTTGTTGCTTTGTTTGTACATTGCAAGACTGGCGCTGACGTTTGCAAATATCTATGTGCGCGTTTACTTGCTTATATATGCAAAAGTTCCAGACATTTACATATGAAACGTGTTGCCTGCTACTATATGTTTACGTATGCATAACGACGTTTGTTTGTTTGTTTGCCTGGCTGGTTTTGTTGGAAAAGTCGACACCAAGACGTGCGTGTGTGTTTATGTGTGTACACATATATATGTTTTACATGTGAGGAGCCATCAACATCACCACCATAGACAGAATGGCCAAGCTTAGAGAGCCCTATGGTATATTACTTCCACCTTCAAAATGCATAGTCGCCATCTATCCTTTTTGTCAGACAGCAACAGCACCAGCCGCCGCAGCAACAGCAACCACGAACAACCGACTGTTAGTTCAATTGTTCAATAAGTTAAAAACAAATGATTTTAAATCCTCACTATTCTTGCATACACAAGCATATGATCATAATTTCAATTTCTTTACTCGAATGCAGGCATTACGTTGGTGTCTTTTTGAATTTATTTCTGTCGAGCATTGTTGTTGGGTGTGTGAGCTTTCTTGTTTTGTTCTTTCCTGAATTCTAAATCTACAATAGCGGTAGAGATTGTGGAAAATTGAAATTCGCAACGAAACAGTCATACCAACAGAACTAACTACAACAGCAACAACAACAATACCAATATATTATAAATAGTAATAACAACAATACCGATACGAATAACAATGTTTGCAGCGTGGTTTTATGCATCTGATAAACTTTAAACACATCGAACATTAATTTCGTTGGAAAACAACCAAGAAATTTATACTCGCCTTGAAACGAATATCGCATCACCATCATCAACTCAAATAGATACAACAGAGACAAAAAAAAGGCCTCTTGTTACTGATAGGCGTGTCAGAAGATCGATTAATACCCATCATGATAATGTACGGCTTAGATAGCTTCAAAATTATTAAGTCTTTGGCATTTGGAGATAGCCTTAGTGTTCTCAATCTTTCAAACGATAAAGTCGAAAATTATGGAACAGTTGGCGTATGAAAATGGTAATTATATCAAAACAAAGCATCGTACTCTTTCTGTTAAGATGTAGAATCATTTTCAAGAAACTTTGTTTCTTTTACTTTTTACAATATATTTCGGTTACGGCAGGAATACTGCGTAGAATCGCGAAAATATTCGTTCTATTTGTGAGCGAGATACAACCTTAAAAGCGTAAGTCTAACATGAGCTCTCTCTGAAGACTCTCTCCTTTTGTATAAATGATCTATACTTTGACAAAAGTTGATCGCAATTTATGTTTAAATATCCGTGAAGTCGTGCTGAACCTAAGGGTCCCCAAAAACATAGTCTTAATAATGTTTTGTAATATTTGCTACTTACGCGCAAGACGTGACGTTAAAAGCAATAGCCAAAGATGATTCTGGCTTTATCGTTCTGGATATTTCGGCGCTCAAGACGTTCTCCTTTATGTAAATGAGTTATATTTCGACAAAACTAGGTTGGCATAAGTGAATTATGTTTCGGCAAAACTTGATCGTCATTCATGTTTAAATAAGCATCTCATTGCCCTAAACGGAATAGTCCACGACAAACCAATCTTAATACAATCTTAACATCCCGGATTGGAACAAAGGCTTTGACATAAAAATGTTGTACGATTTGATCCCAATAAAAAGAAAATGCTTAAACGAATTTTTATCTAACTAAACTTGTTAATAACGAGTAACGAAAAATGGTTAATTGCAACAATGACGTAAATAACACACTCATGCGTTCATAAACGCAAATTGTTTTACGAAAATGATCTGTATTCTACACATGTTATTTTAGGAGTGCAAAGTGCAAGCAAAACAAGAAAAGAAAGGGAAGAAGAGAAGCCTATGAGGCTTACTTACGAGTTGCTTACTAACTACCTATAAAGCAGTTGATAAAAACATTAAATTATTTATTTAAGCCCATGTGAAAACCTGATTTATAAAGTAAGACTTCGGATGATGAGTTTTGAGAAGCTCTGAAAACTAGCAGACAATCTAACTGAGGCAAGCAGCGACTAAATTAATTTATTATTGTTATTATTATAATTTGGTGTCACCTCTGATCACTACTCATCAAAGCAAACAATGTGTGCTCTCGTCACAGCTTCTTTGTGACTTTGTATCAATTTTGGTATTTCGTAAGAACGCAGTCACAATGAGACCAACGGCCAGTTGACCAATGCCAATTTCTTGAATAATAAAAGGCGCTAAGCCAGGCAAGCCCAAAAGAAAACTGCCTGGTGACCTATGACATTTCTTTGATGTGGCTCAGAAGGCGACAAATGATTTTAAGCTGCTACGGAATTATAGAAACTAAACTAAATTTAAGTCTTTTTTCCAAAAATTGTTGTCACTTTATGCACAGGATAATGCCAATGCTGCTAAGAACAGCATCTATTGATCAGATTATGTAGTTCCCGAGTGGCTAAAATATACTTTAGGAATGTCACAAATCATATCGAAAAATTAATATTCTTTCATTTAACGGCGATGCTTACAATGTAAGGAAAATAGGAAGCGAAGCAAACGACATACAGAAGCATTATAGTCATAGTCAGGCTTTTTTTTTGCCAAATGGAAGCTTCAATATATAACACACAAGCATTCGGGTATATATAAAACGTATGCTTTCAGCAAGTGCTTGCTTTTATACAAGTCTGGTCGCTCCTTATTCAAATTTTCTTCTTGGTCTTCGTCTCCTAAAAAGAGTAGAGAAAAGAAAAAATTAAAATAAAAGCAATTCGAAATGTTGTTGTATGCATTGTCATTTTTCTACTGACGTCAGTCTGTGTTTTTTTTGTTCGAATCCTTCTGTGCTGTTTTGTAGAGATATTGACGAATTTTATCTTCATTGTTCAGGCTTACATATGGTGCTTCTTTTCTGCTTTTCTCCCTTTTTTCCCCCATTTTGCTTGCACTCCGTTCTGCCATTATAGAATAACATGTGTGGAATAAAGTTCACTTTCGTTAAATAATTTGCGTACAACATACATAAGTCATCGTAGTTATGAGAACGTGGCTGCGTTTTAAATTTGCAACCGAATGTGCCCGCATATGATTTAACTGATTGAATAGAAAACGGGCATTCGATTGTATCATCATAATGGGCACTCTGTGTACTCTGTGCGAATGCATTGTTTTATTTAAACAGTGAATCTTTTCAAGGTTTACTGCATTTTTTAACATAAGCAAAGCTTGACGAAATAATGGCTATGAAGAAGAATCTAGATTAGTTAGGGTACACTCATGAATTCAACGAATAGGAAAAACATGTTTAATGCTTTTTCCATCGCCGTTAAATTGGTATGTGGAAGCGATTTACAAATTTACTGTCGGTGACGAATGAAAGACATTTTAGAGAATAAATTTCATTTTATTCATCTACAACTAAAGATGAACGTAGGTTTTTTGTACCAAACGATTAATTCTAGGAGTTTGCAACAATTTTGATCGGCGATTTCTACAGGTAAAAATTATAAAGATGTGAATTCGATGGCTTTGAATTTCCTCTACACGACGCTGATCATGGAGCGCAAAAAATTCTTCTTTATCCATATTCATTACTTTTAGTGCTTATTTGAGGAAATCTGCTGTCGAAGCCCACTAAACACGGTCAGAAGCTTATGGTGACGCTGCTCCATCAAATTCCAACTGTTCTGGTGCAAATGTGGTTTGATAGCTTCACTTTTCAATAACTGCATTGCCAATTTTAGTTTCCCATGAGCAAAAAGCCTGGCCTTACATCCGACATATATTTCAAATAAACGTGATAATAGTTTAGCCCTAGAAACGATTTACCTGAACTTTCAAGTTTGTATGTAATGTGCAGACAAGCTATCGAAAGACTAGACTATCAGACATAAACAGAAATCTAAAACTAAATCTAATTTGTGTTGTTCCTGTGCTGTCCTACATCACCAAGTTAGTATGACACTTATGTAAAAGTATACCCGAGCGGCCACTTACTTTAAGATCGTAAAAATGGGACAAACGGTTTTATTTTTCATTTTTAGTTCCAATTTTTCAAGATGGCGGAAACTACATAAGATGTGGAAGTATAAAACCCTAAAAAAACAAATCCAAAATAAGAGATCAACAAGTAAAAAATATTAAAGAAGCTCGCTGTTTTCTTTGTATCTTTTCATTTGATTTGTATATGTCGACATAAGTAAAGATTAAATTTTGTGAATTTTGTAGAAGAGGATCAGTTGTATGTCAGTAAAAAATAACATAAAAAAGAAGTTCTTCCGACCGTTTCAGACATTCCCGCTTTCAAATCGAGTGTGCATAAACACACTATTTTCTGGCCGCAACGGTACAGCATGAATAGGTGGATAAATACACAAAAAAAGTAAAAGTAAAAGGGTTTGAATAGCTTCTGAAAAATGCTTTCACTTAATTCTTATCTGGAGACGCTGTACCGAGAATCAGTCCAAATAAATCCCTCTAGGAGAAAGAGACTGAGGGGGAGGGGGTGGTGAGAAGGGAGGGGGAGAGTGGAGCATATCTTGTGTGGCAATCAAACAATATCGCATTACGTATAATTACCCTACTTCGCAGAGGCTAATAGAGCCGTTCGCTACGCTTCTCCTTCCACAATTATTAAATATTCATGCTCATCACACATGGGTCGGCAAAATTTCTTCTATTCGATCCATAAGAAATAGTAAAACGATGAATATGATCGTTTGCATGGTATGATTGAAGCCTTTATTTTGCCACTTAACACACAATTATTGTACATTTTGTTTAAAAAAAAAGTATTGGAAAGTCGGAAAAATTTTATATAAGTTTCTACAAAATTTAATTAATAGATAGCAGGACTTGCGCTTTCTGTTCGCAGCTTAAGTAACAAAGCAAGAAAGAAATCTTAAGCAGCCCGAAAATGAAAGGGAAAAACAATAACAAAACAGGAACAACAAAAGGAATGATTCCCTAAAGCCATTGTATTATACTGAGACTAAAAATTGCTATATTGTGGAGAACGTTAAATAGACGAGTAACCTCAACCTTCTTCATTGGCAGTCATGGCAATAGCATGTGACACTTGAGGGCAAAACGGATTCGTACATTGTCAAAAGCATAACGTATATATTTATGTATGAGTGCGTTTGTTTGTGTCGATGAGCATCGTAGATGTATGGATGCATGTTTGTATGCTTGTCTGTGCGTAAACTGAAGACATGAAACAGTTTCATTTTATATAAGTTTGTACGTATTGATAGGTTGGTTGCTTGACTTTCATGTGGAAGCGACTGCCACGACAATAAATACAGTAACGACAATAGCAATATTAACAAACAGCAACACCAACTGTAGACCTTTGATCAGTGGATAAAGTGGCTAAATCCAAACAAATAACAGAAGCAGCACAGCAATATCACCGACACACAAATGCAGCTGAATTGAATTGAAATGAAACAACGAACAACTGAATATCGAGGATATAACAAACACAACGCCATTAACAACACATATCAACATATAATAAAAGTGGCAGCAGCTTAAGCAACGGCCAACAAATAGCAGAACAGCAGTTGCTGGCGATGGTCATGCGGCGCCAGTTGTGTCATATTTTTGTGGAATGTGCTGTTTGCTTATTGCTTGTTGTTGGCGTTACTCTTTTTGTTCACTACACCCAATGCTAAAGTCATGCCATACTATACTTCACCCTTCTTCTCTGCCTTGCCATCACTTACCACTTAAGCAACCAGCCGGCTGACCAGCTACGATTGCCTTTTTAACCATCTACTGTATGCATGCATATGTATGGATACATGTTTATTCTCATAACAAGACACAAAATACTTGGCAATTTCAGCAAAACGCAAAAGAAGAAAAAAACAAAAACGAAAATAAATGAAAATAAAGTGGAAACAATAACAGAAAAGCCAGCAACGACAACAACGCCAACAACCAATAAAGCAGTAGAAATCGAAAAAAAAAGAAAAACCAAAAAAACAGTCAATGCATAAAAAAGCAGAAGTTGCATTAAGCCACTTCAAGCCATTTGCTTGCTTGAGAATCAACGAGACGACGTTTGTTTTAAATACCACTACCAGTACCACCACCATTGACTTGCACCGCAAATCGACCCAACGCAGACCTACTCTCACTGTCCAGCATCATCTGTGCCATGCAAACAAGCAGTGGGCGCATTTGTAAAAGTTTTTCAAGCGTTTACAACTTTCCACTACACATCAGACATCATGTTAACTGCATCGCTGCAATTAGGACGTGACATGAGCCTCCAGCTTCAATTCATTTCAATTCAAATAAAAATTTGTGCGTAATTCAAACCATCAGCAGTTTCTCTTTCTTTTCCTAAAAGTCTCTACAGTAAACGAAAAAAAAACAATTTACATTTCGGAAATAGCTTCGCTCGCTTCTAAGGTGGCTACAGCGCTTTTGCTTTTCGTGTAAATTGCTTAAAAGGAAGGTATTGTAAGATGAAGGGCGTCAACTGATTCGGTCCTAATCATAGCTAAACTTTTCCTGATCTTTTTTTGTTCTTTTTTTTTTTTTGCATTTTGCATTTCAGTTAATTTTCATATTTTTCACGAGTGAATCGCACGCATACGTACACAAACAAATGCAGTAATGCTTGAATCGCTGGTAATGTTCTTTGCCTGATGCTGGCACTGCTATCGTCTAAAAGCAGACTGTTTCACCAACCGCACGAGGAATGCGGTTTAGCATTGTGTTGCTTCTGCATTAGAACGGTGCGATGTGGCGGTATTTCTCTTACAAAAGAATCAACAATCAGCATGAGCTAAAGCAAAAGCATCGTTATCATCATGGTCGTCATCATCTTTATTGCCATCATCTGCATTCAGCCAATGATTACGAAAAAAAAAAAAATAAAGAAAAAAATTAAAAAAATAAAAAAACAACAACTATGTTCTCTACGATATATGAACTATTGCCGCTTTACACTCCAAGGGCCGCCGTCTAAGGCAATGCATTGAACTGCTGCATACAATTGTTGCAGCATAATTTGTGTGCGATGGTTGTGGGTCTTCTTCAAAAGGTTTTCGTTTTTCATTTGTTTTTGTTGTTGTTGTTGTTGTTGTTATTATTATTGTTTTTTTTTTGTGCTCTAAACAAATGCAATTTTTACATTCGTTTTTTTTATTTTTTTCTTCTTTCAGAATATGAAAAATTAGAAAATATTTTGATCTAAATTACTTTATTCCTAAAAGTGTGAACTTCAAGAATCGTACTTCACTTGCATTCGCAGATGCGCAGATTATAAAGATTGGAGATATCAATCGACGCTTAAATATAAAAAATAAATGTGGCTTGTTTTGGTATCCGTTAGCTCTTTATTTTAATTGTGTTTCCATTTTACTTTAATGAAATTAAAAAGGACATCTTTTATCAAAGGTAGAACCCAATGCTGTTAGTATGACATACTGTAAATGAACATACTGCTGAGCGTATACAACTTTATTTTTTTTTTACGTAAGCCTTCATTATATTTAGATCCACACAAAACGAATACTTAGCTTACTATACCTAAAAAGCTCGGGTAACGAAGCAATTGTGACGTCAACGCTTTTAGCTATTGCATCTATAGTTTTCAAAATTTTGTTTAATTATACATAAGCTTGGTGTAATACCATTGATTTTGTAATCTTATCTAAAGAGGACGAATAAAAAGGTTTAACACGAATTTCGAAGGTCTGAAAATATTTTCAAAGTTATAATAATCACGTCAAAGGACAGATACGCACTTCGCAATGTTGTTGGTAACGCCAATTATTGATTTGAGGAGTGTATAGGCGTCTAACCCCAATTTTTACGCGATAACACAATATTTGTAATCCGCGTAATAAATAGAAGGATATAGTTTAGGAAAGATGTAGATAAGATTAGATACAAAGGAAAATAAAAACCAGGCTCGTTTTTTCCTTAAGTTTGAAAATGTCATTCCAGACATGACAACAGGGCTAAATGGTTTTACTATTGTTACCAATCATAAATACTACTATGGACGAATAAATACTTCACCATGGAACTACATTTGACCATGGAAATAAGAACTACGCTTGGTTAAAACATTTAGAAAACAAAAACAAGGTAAAAAGGCTATAATGGGGAAAGATTCACTATTAAATACCGCACATCATCCTCCGATCCGAGTCATTTTCAATAGGGTTCGTTCTTGGGTCAGGACAAGTTAATGTAACAAATTTCATCAAAATATCTCAAAATTCGCGACAAGAAAACATAACAGACAGACGGACAGAAACGCAGTAAGCTGAATACCAGAAACCCAGACGGACAGACACACTTGAATCAAATCAGAAAGCGATTCCGAATCGATCAGTACAATAAAGGGCGGGCCTATCTCAAGTTAATGTACCACAAATGGGGCATAAAATTATCAAAAATGTACTTTTATTTTGTAACGCAGCATAACAACATTTGAAGAATATGGAACTATTTCAGTAAAAGACAAAATAAGGATGTTTCTCTTATATCCACCACCCATATCTGAAAAAGAAATTTACAAAAAAAAGGGTCAAAAATATCAATATTCTTTAATACCAGTGGCAGTGGCTGTACGATCGCTCATGAAAGTTAAAAGAAAATTATTATCGTGTTGTCTATGCTGTAATGAACAAAAACCACAGGAAACAGAGTTGCTTTCGGTTTTTATTGTACTGTGGGCGTTTATTTTGACTGATTGTGCCCAATACTAACCTAGCGCAGACACTTGCAACGTTTATGCCAAATTTGAAGCTGATATCATAGTTTTTTTTGACCGGCGGAATGCTTGCCGCAGATATCACATAAATTGGCGGACAGACATGCCAATCATGATCAAGAGTATCTATACTCTATGAATATACTTTCGTCGTTTCATGGTGATGGTCATAAAAACAATCGCAAAAATATGACAATTTTTTGAGCAAAGAGGGTGTACAAAAGTATGTAGACGCGATTTTCATATGAGATATTAGTCAGTTCTGATTAGCTTGTGTGTTAAACTAATCAGTAATTTTGAATTGATCTCTTCAATCCATGCTTTCAATGAGACTCTATATTAATGGAATACGGATTTGATAGCGAGCATTAGGCTTTCTTGATATCTTTCCAAAGATCATTGCTACTTCTATCACAGCTCAACATAGATTGTGATCTTTTCGGTTTCCATAATTTATGAAAGGTAGTCCTAACGTTTGACGGAAAATTTGCTATTAAGAGTATTTCGGTTATTGTGTCATTGTCACTGAACACTAAATATATCACTAGGCTCCACAAATATCTAATAGCATTAAGAACGGAATTCTTTTACCATTTCAATTACATAATGCTTTGCTGGAAAACTTTAGGTTATTATCGTGCATAAAGATTCGACTTAATGGCGTAGACGCAGTCGAAAGTGTGCGAATCTATTTCATTTCTGGAAAAGTTTGAACATTGGCCTGTAGCCCTCTTATGGACCTAATTCCACGTCAGGCAAAAGCATTCTAGGGCGTTCTAATACTCACTGCTTATTGCTTTTTTGTGTACACTTCACACTGTGCGCTTTAACTTTTGGAAAGTGCCATCACGTTCTGACATATGATCTGGCTTTACCGGCTTTTGTTACCTGGACATATTACACTTTTCTCCAGAATGCCATCAATGATGTGAACTTCGGCAAATGAAGGACGCTTGATCATATGCAATTTAGAGTTGAGAGATTTTTCTCTACTCATCAGCGTTATATCGAACCATATTGACCGCTTGAGAAACTCAAGTACCTTTCACTTAAGCATTCAAATTAGTAAGGAGCTGGTCAGGAAAATAAATGCATTTGCATCGTACGGCGTGTAAAATACTTGTTTTGTTATATGATTTTTACTCAAGCAATACAATGGAAATTATAAGTTTGACTACACATCTAACATCTAACATACATTCAAAGTTTATTTTGACAGTTGGTGCATGATGAGTGATGCAAGTGCATTCATTGTATTTAGAACTTAACACAATGATTTTTACTGGTATTGCTTTGTTTAATAGGGACTAGATTTATATTCGATTACGTTGATTTGTTTCCTTATATCCTCCAGACATCCACCATTATTGACAGACAGTTGAACTTTTTAACAAAGCTTGTAGGAGTATGTAGCTGCTGATGAGCAACAAATACTAATCTACTTAGTTAATTTTGTTTGTGAAAGTATTAAGACGAGAAATCAATTTCATATATTGTTATTAATGAAAAGAAATTTAATAATAGGAATCGTATATGTTTACTTTTGTGTGTCTGAGCGCAACATTTCCACAGACAATGTAAAATTCAAACAATTCTTAATTGCAGGATTGATTGCTAAGACCTCCTAGTGATCTTGTTTCGTTTAAATTCTTCTAAGTGTTTCACATATGGTGTAATAATGAAACCTTACATAAAAACATACCAACACTAACCGTACAACAACAACCCAAGCGCTTCCTAATAAACAAACAATAAAACAATTTTCATTCATAAAAATTTCATAAAAAAGGAGGTGTGATTGCTTTTACCCTCAAACACACGTGCACACGAACACATATATATATATATATATGCTCATATATATATATATATATACTTACACATATATATATATATATATATATATATCTTCTTATTTATATATACATTTGCATATTTATGTATATAAGCATGTGTACAACCCAAAACCTAAAATCTCATTGCAATCAACTCAAACCAATTCAAGCAACTTGCATGTCGCCAAGCAATGAGAGCGATGAAGCATTGTGACATGTACCGAAACCAATATTGAAACGTTTAAGCAAGTACGAAAAAAATAAAAGAAAAAGAAGCAAAAGCAGCTAAAGAAAAAAATGTTTATTATGCTTTCTATGTAAGGCGCCAATTAACTCATCTCGCCAACAACGTCAATATTAACGTTTAAACGACGAAAAATCTTAGATACGTACGTATACTTGAGTCATTCATGCCAAACCAATCCCCATTCAATGCATCAAACATGTTTGAAGTATTAACAATTGTTGACTTGTTTACACAGTTATGAGCACAATGTGTTCTTAGTAAGTGACTTGGTTCGAAATGTCTGTCCATTCAACTTATATATAGAACCTGAAACTTATGCGTATTTGTATGCATTGGTATCTGTGTGTATATCTAAACGTTATTGTGTTAATATCTCCGCTTGTTGGCCGAATGTTTAGTTAGTAATATAGCTGCTGGTTGATATTCTTGTTATCGGTTTGCATGAGTGTGCGGTTTGTTAGGTAAGCCGGCCCGTTTGAGGCCTTAAACAGCATTTGCTCTATGTACGCGCGGGTTAAGAGTCTTCAGTCTCAGTCAGTTAACGACTACGATTGCTGACGGGTGTGTATAGCGCGTGTAAATGTTTATTAAAAATACCATTCACTGAAAGCACACATGTTTTCTCTCACCCAATTATTGTTGAGGAATACCAAACAATTAAATAAAAAAATAAACAATAATAAGAAAATATTTCGGCTATGTTAAAACGGGTGTGATCGATCAATCTATTAAATTAATGAAAAAAAAAAAATATATTCAAAGGAAATTATATCATATAAATACAATATAAATAGAATTAAAAAGGAAAAAGTAAATAAAAATAAACTAAGCAAAAGTGTGTTATAACAAATTATTAAAAATATTACATTGAATATATACAAGATAATATTTTTACTTTAAATCGTAAATAAAGATTTTATTAAACAAAATAAAAAGAAAAAAAGAAAGAAACAAAAATCATTTTAAAGTGAAAAGTGTACCCATTCATTACTTGGATTACTCGCTTATTTTACCGCCACTTGGATTACCTGTTGACCAAACTGTGCGCCATCAATCGATCATCAATCAATTTCCTTTTGGGATTATTATCATTTGCAACCTCTTAAATTGGAATTTCTTTTTTATCAATATATCGACCTCGCACATCATGGCAGATTTAAAAGCGACCAACGCTTCAACGGAAAATCTCTACATGCAATTAAATGCTTCCGAATTATCAGCAATTATTATGAAAGGTGAGTAAGTTTAATTATTTTTTTCTTCGTTTTTTTTTTTCTTTTTTTTTTATACGTTATATACGCACTACTTGTCTAGAATTTTTCAATGATTTCGAATTAAATTTAAATACTTTACTGAAAAGGTCATACTTCAATTAACTCGGATTAAAATGCTTTACTATTATAAGATTATAAATATTTCCGGTTATTAAGACAAATTTCCGTTAAAGCGAGAGAGAGAGAGAGAGAGATTTAATTACCGTCGGCAAATTGACAACTAAGACTTTGCAATAAGCTTTTTTTTATTCTTTCGTTTATTTTAGAAACGTCAAACTTTTCTAAATATATTTTATTTGCCTTAGGTTAACATAAATTGAACTGTATATGATGTCAGAGGTAGAACAATGCGCTTTTTGGAAAAGATCCATAAATTTATCCTTACTTTGGATGGAATGAATTACTTTCGTATCACATATACTAAGATAAACCAGGAAAATGCTTTTTACTCTACTTTTTGAACTATCATGAGGGTTAACACGATCGTCCGATTGCTTATATTTCATAGTTTGATCTGTGGAACATTATAACGGGGCACTTTTAAATACCCTGCGCCGCTTCGCTTAACACCTTTACTTATATAGCGGCTTGTCAAATTAAGGCTTTTATGGAAGTGATCGAAAATATGGTCCGATCTGTAACGTTCGTCCTTAGGCCAAAACAGGTCGATGCAGCAATTTCATCAAAAATTGCATAATTTAGCTTGAATGGGAAGAAGCATCGAGGGGACAGATGGACAGACCGACGGATGTGATTACCTTCAGAAATTGTGTTTATTGTAATAAAATTGGACAAGTCCTTCTGCGTGTTGTAGAGTTCGTCACAAGCTCAATATACTCTTGTACAGCAAGCTTTAAAATGCACCTTAAATGTTCTGTATACTTACAATGGCTAAATGTTTGACTGAGATTCGGAATTTTATACTCCGAAAAAACCGCTCGGACCCGTACCTGCATATTACTAGTATTGCGAACTGAACAATACACCTCGCCATGATTTCTCCCATCTCTAGAGTCTGCTTATGATCAGCTACGAAAGTGAAGTCTTTAGTAAGCAAACAAAATTTCAGATAAAGATATCCTTCATTGATAAATTTCTCATACATTTTCTACCACATTTCGTTACGACTTTGTACACTTTGTTAGCTACACACTTGCCCCTTGTTATTTAAAAAAAAAACATGAAATAAATTTAGCTTAGCCAACAAGTGATTTAAATCTCTATAAGATGTATGTTATTGGCATATATTTCCTTTCGTATTTTTAGAGGGAAAAAAAATGTACAAAAAATTATTTGTCTATTTATTTAAATGCACGCATATTTACGAATGCGATATGTACAAAGTATGCAAAAAACATACATTTATGTCTATTAAGAAGAATTAAAACATCTGTCGTTAGCTAAGAAAACAGAAAAAAAGCCCATGCGAGTGATCGCGCATTTTGAAAACAGCAAAAAAAAACCCGAACACTAATTGGAAATAAAATTATTTGTTTTTTTAAAAAACAAAAGCAAAAAAATCGATAATAAAAATATGCAATACACATATATATACAAATAAACGAAAAACAACTAAACTTGGAAATTCACATGTTTTTTTTCTTGTTTGATAATAACAACATATTTGAAAGAGACTTCACTTTGAATTTAGGTAAGAAAAAAAAAAAACAAAACCATGGACATCTGTTTGCTGTTTGTTAATCGAAGAAAATATATTTAACTTTATTTGTATTTCAATATGTTACATTGAAAGAGAAAACAGCTGTATTTTCAAGTAAAATCTATTATTAATATTATGTCTGAAATGTTATTTTTGTACCCACCACACACTGTACGGGAGGTGCATTAATGTTGTCATTACGTTAGTAATTGTTCGCGATTTAAAAGCAAAAGATCACGCAAATTTTTCTTTTACGAGGAAAAGGAGATTCCTGCCCAAGTTTGTAGAAGTCCTCCAAAAGGCAAAATAGGAAAAATTTGAACCCGAAATGTGCGTTAAAGTGCATGGGGAAAATGCACAATTATCACATCCGAGATAAAATGCAGGAAACACGCTGGAAAGCGTCGCCAAAGCTCTGTCATATCCCACGACCTCTCTTACTCTCTTCATTCCTTTCACTTTTGTATCTTATAGGCGCGAGGAGACTATGACGTTTGCTTCGCAATTACACTGGCGGTAAATTAGATCCAAGGTGGTTGGTAGATGTGTGCTTACATACATACAACATATGTAATAGCTAAAGTTTTTTGGTCGAATTAGGTATGACGCCCGGCTTATTCTTCAAATCTTTAAACTCTCTAAACTCGAGACAGGGGAATGAAATTTGACTCATACGCTTTTAGCTGAGAAATAAAGGGGGGAATGATTTGTTCACATAAACGTCCGGTGACTAAGAAATGACAATTTTCCTCTGCTCTATAAAATGTTGATTCTTTTTCGGAAAAATTGGCCTTTCCAGTCATTAGGGTTGCATCTTCTTCCTACCTCTTTCTATGTCCTCAATCTTTTCGAACCACGAGTACGAGTATAAGGGGCATACGACTATAAAAGACATAGCGAATCTCATCCACGTAACATTAGCACTATTGGAATGAAGTAGGTCTGCCCCTTTCCGCATTCAACAAACTCCGAACGAAAAAAAAACATTTGTCCTAAATGTTGGGTATCCAAGATTCGCCTCACAATGAAGGTGAGTTTTTTACTTCTTTTTTTTTTCTTGTTTCGAAATTTTTCAACAAATTGTAATCAAATGAATGAACTTATTTTTAAACAAATTTGACTTAAATTTAAATTGACACAAATATTAAGATATTGTCAGATCGGTAAAAGAAAAAAAACTGACCTTTTAAAGTTTAAATACCTTAACACAATTTCAAAGCCAAAATTAAAATATTGTAAAACAACAACTTTAGTTTAGCAAAAAATTGTATTGAAAAAAACAAAAAATTCCATTATTTGTATAAATCATTATAAATAAATCTTTATTCAAACCAAGTTTTTTTTTTGTTTTTATATTTTGCACAAATTTGCGTTGCTTTTGTAATTGGAGAACGAGCACAGAATACACAGCAATATTGTGATTATATGAAGTATTGTGTATCGTTCACTACGTATCCCGAAAAAAAGTCAAGTGTTAAAATACCTATTCAGCGTCTCTCTGGCCATCGAAAACAGAGAAAAATAACAGGCTGTGTCGAAAAACTGTCAACAGGTGCCAATATTAAATATAAAGCAAGACAAAAAGTGCAAAAGTAAAAAAAGGCAAAAAAAAAACATTCGGCCAATAAAGAGAAATTGAAAACCAAAACTAGAAAGAAAGGTTTCTTGATATAATTAATATGAACACATACATACCTATCGATATATATATATATACACTTCCATATATATACATTTGTATGTACACGTACATAATTTGGGGTTTTTGAGCTTCAAGAAATTCGATATTTTTTTATGCGGATTTTTTTAATGCATTTTTAATATTCATACATATATACCTCTGCATAAGCGTACACACGTATGTAGATATACATTATATAGATACTTTTTATGGTTAGTAATTAAAAAATGAAAACAAGTTTTCGATTAAAAAGATATAAAAAATAATAATAATAATAAATAAAGTAATAGCGTTCTGTATATGAAAGCAAAAACTGATATACAAAAATGCCAAATTTTATTAAAATAAAATATTCATTATGACTTATCAAGAAATGGAGAAACGAAGAATAAAATAACAAAAATTGTAATGGATGACTTTTTTTTTTTTATCAAATAGACTCCTGCAAGGTTTGTAATTCGAAGATAATCATAGCACTATTTAGGAGGAGTATTCGTAATTGTTAAATTACAAGACTTAGTCACCAAAAATGTATGCAGCCATATGTACAATAGATGTAATCGCTTATAATGTAATACCACCGTATATATATGCCCTGATCGGGTTGGAGCATGAGAAGGAAAGTGAACTAAATATTTAATTTTTCTTATCGTTTAGCGCAATAAGGTTTTGGATCTCAGAATTCATTTAATGGCATTTTTGCATTTTATAATTCTGTATACATATGCTTACAGGGCCCGGTCGAGGCTGGGCCTAATAAACACCTTTCCCCACTTTTAAACAAAAAAGTTCAAAATGATTAAAATTATTATTAAAATATAATTTTTTATTTCTTTATACATTACAATATCCATCCATTCAGCCGAATTAAGCAAAACTATTAAGATTTAAGGCCTAAATTACGAAATTGCAGAGAAGATCATCGATCAAAAGCTCAGCAAAATGCAAAGAGACCAGCTTTTATACCCTACAACACCTGTGATACAAGGGTACATTTTATTAAGTTTGTGGGGATAGATGCAGTATCTGGGAGAACTTGAGTTAGACTCAACTTTTATTACATCGATTGATTCAGAATCACTTTTGCATTGATCAATGTTTGTTTGTCCGTCTGTCTGTTTTGTTTCCTTTTGTTCAACCTACAGGTCGAAAATTTGTGAAGATACTGCGATGAAATTTGATACACTGACGGAATTTGGGGCAAGAGAGAAAGCTATTGAAAATGGTTTGGATCGGAGAACTTTTTTGACTACTTCTCATATAACGATATTATGAAAAATGGCCTTATTATGAATAACTATATAGCACTAGGTCTGACACTTAAATTATTATGATATTAGAACATAGAGTACCAATCAGAAACGAATAGCAAAGCTAAAGTCAACATTGTACAATATTTTTAGGCTTAAAGTATTAATGAACATAAGTAAGTTATTATATATGTGTGAATACAGCTCTTATTGGTTCTAGTCTAGAGTCTTTCTTTTTTCATACACATAAAAACAAGGACCTGTCGGCAAGATACAATCTGCATTATATTGTATTATTAGCTGATCATTTAGTGAACTTCATCGTTCCCTATTTAATGTTGGAAGAGGCTAATTAAAGGCATTGTTGGAATGAACAAAAGATTTAAAGAATTACGAAATTGTTTAAATGCAAAAGCTATCGGTATTGCACTGCATTTCCTTTAAGTCAAAATATGCTTTACCTACTTAACAGATCCGCTTTAGCGTGCTGGAATAGCATTCTTGTGCAACTGAAATTTATTTTCTATGCTAAAGTACTGTGGTTTTAAAATCGCATTCTATCTCCAGTGAATATTTCTGCTTTTATTAGATATCATGAGTTAATTAGATCATCGATTAGACAACGACACGCTGCGTAAAACGTAGCAAATCTTCAGTAATCGAGCATGACATCAGTTTTAATGAAGAATGAAGTCCCTTAAGTTCACATAATCAATTTTGCACAGGCTCAAATACACCTAAGCGGTAGGTGAGAGTTATTCCAAAACAAGTAAATCAATTGAACCTTTTACTAAATACCTTGATTGTCATTAGCCTCTATTATGATTTTTCATTGACTCGTCATCTAAGGGATGTTTAATGCTTCAAATAAAAATTTACCTCATTGTCACGACTGTTCTCGACATCCGTTAATGTGTACATAATATTTTGGCTTGGAAAATTTTGATTTGAAATTGCTCAACGTTCTTTTAAGAGTATTTTTAGAAAATTTGGGGAAAAAAATTAATAGCTGAACACACGGTATAAATTTTTCATAAAATTTCTTGCATAAATAAGCCTATCTCAGCAAAATTTGTATGCTATAAAATGAGGTCTTTAACTGAGTACAAAAATTAATTTTACCAACAATTGCAATCGAGTAAAAAGCAAGCAAGCAAGCAAGCAAACCATTCATGTTTTATACCATTTGCTATGATTTAGATATTGTGGGTGTTTTTTTGGAAAAATTTTGTAAACGTACACGATACCCACACAAAACATATGGCGCCCAAAAATTCACAGAAAACTTCCAACCAATACTACAAATATTTATGCACAGGCACACTCGCACAGCACTTATATAAGTAAAAGCAAATATTGAAAAACTCGTAACAGTTGAAAATAGAATAGAAACACTAAAGTATTCTCTGTTTGGAATACTGTGTGTACTTAAATACATATAAAGATGAAAGCTTACAAGGCGACAATAAATACAAATGAAATAAAAAATGTAGAAAAACAAAAACCAAAGTAGGAAACGTAAAATTTGTTCAATCGCTGTGTGTGGATTGAAGGCCGAAAGGGGAAGAAGAAGATGAAGCGGTAGTAAAAAGAAAAGGAAGTTTGCGCTGCGTGCGAACAACTGTGTCAGTTTTCGTTCTGTCTGCCTGCCTCATGCTTGCTTGCTTGCTTGCTTATTTGCTGCTTGGCTGCAGCACATACACGTAATACAAATAAAAACCGAGATGACACAGCTGTGTGTGTCATAAATGTGGGTTTTAGTGCAAGCGCAAACAAATAAACCAACAAATAAGAAGAGTGAGATGGGTGGTTGGGTCGTTCATAATGTGTATATATAAGTAAACGCACACTTACTGCTGGATCTACCCAATATATCCTTTACCCTTAAAGGCCATGTGGCGCCGTTAATATAAAATCTCTTTTTTTTTTTTTTCATTTTAAATGTTGTTCGTGTTTTCTTTTGTTTTTTCTATTTTGTTTTTTTTTTTTTGTTTTTTTTTGCTTTTCCTTATGTAGAAAACTGTGCAAGTTGTTAAACAAATGAAATGGAAATGTTACACACAAGTTTCGTGCTTATCCCCGTACAAACAATAGAAATCATGATACATTTTGTACAATTTGTAATGGAACTGTAACTCTAGTAACAGCAACGACAACACACATACACAATAGCAGCAAATTCAAAAAATCTTATGATCGTTATCATGTTCATGTTTATCATGATTACCGTTACTATTGAATGGTTTGAATAGTAAACGCATGTTTAGAGTAGAGAATAAATAAAAAAGAATATTTTAAGTGTATTCGAGGAGAGTATACACGCAGTAAAAACATTCACTACTACAGCAACATTTCATGCATTTGTCGCCCAAAACTTATGCATATATAAATTTAACTTTTGTATGGCTACGGAGTACAATATCTATGTATGTATGTATGTCCGTATGGATGGGAAAGACAATGTAGAGTTACTTTTTCATTTTTATGACAAGTGTTTTTATACTTCAATGTTAAGCATGAATAATATCAATAAAGAAGGGGTCTGCGTTCGCAGCACAGAGAGGGTGCATGAATTTCGTAATGCCCAGCATCTGTGTAAATAAGTTTTGTTTTTTCTTTCTTATTCAGCATTCAGAACAAAATATATGTTTTGCGGTATAAAATACAAATCATTAGGGAAATATGACTTAAGTGGCGTACATAGAGTACGTTTACGTATGCGAGGCAAACAAACATTGCATTATAAATAATAGATGATTAATATTGAAAATTATAATTCTTTAAATATAACATAATGAACATCTGAGCTTTCTATTGAAGCACAATTGTATCGAGATAATGGGCCAGAAACATTTACATCTTTGTTTGCTCTCTACAAATTCCTCTTTAATAACTCAGAAGCTCTAGAACGAATTACGATTGCCTGTCGTCGATGATTTAATTCATTTCGCATTTACTTATTGTATATATATTATATTTTAAATGTACGGGCGACAACTTCTGCTAAGGATCGCAAACAATTGTTAAAATTTTTGGGTTTTTCGTTTCTCAATTTCAAAGTCTACTAAACATTTTCAATAAATCACAACGATGCTAGCACAACTAGCTACAAAACAAACAAGAAAGTGATACTATTGTTGTGTACTTGTACCATAACTTGGGATGTGCGCGAAGAAAGAAAGAATTTAGTTTATGTCGTCAGATCCGGATATGTTAAGGTTAAGGTTTTGTGAGGGGTTTTGATAATCACTTTTCCTTCAATGCGGTTGATTATCTATTATTGTTCATTAGAAATTGGCGAAATGATATAAAGCGTTGTCTTTTCTCGCAATTATTTCAGTGCTTTTATCATTGCAGCAGGCAATACACTTTTTGTTTAACTTACCCAGTTTTCTTTATATTTTGGCATTTGAAAGACTTGCACAATGGATAGGCGGAAGAAGTAACCGATTGAACTGACTTGATTGAATCGAATGAAAATCCAAAGGAATAGCGAATCATAAAGTTTCCTTTCCATAGTTCAAAATTCATAAACATTCCCCTTCATAGAGTATGATAGTGCGTACATAAATAGGGAACTTGTATGCAGATCTTGGGCTGTGTTCAGTTTGTTGTGTTCCGATACTAACAGAAAATTCTTGCGGCCGATCTATGCTATAGGTGCCCTGACTCAAATCACTTTTATTACGAGGATATATATGAAGCTGACACGGCCGATCACATCTAATACTATATAGATTTCATAAGCACCTTATTTATCGTCCTAGGTCTACATGGCCGCATCGAAAAAGTTCACGTTGTTGATGAATGAAACACTCAGAAGTACCTTTACTCAATTGAGTTTGTCTATCAGTTTGTCCCTTTTCTTTTGACCGAACTAAAGAGCGCAATTTTTGAAATAAATTGATCAAATTTGGTACACATACGTGTGTTGGCCCAAAAACGAACGCTATTGGAAATGGTTCCAATGGGACTTCTTTTCGACCACTTTCCATATAACGCCTCATTTCGAAAAGTCGTTGTATGAATGACTAGGGTGGTGTAGGGCATTTAATGTTGCGCCTTGACTCACTACTTGTTTTTAAATAAAATTCCTTGCGCCACTAACACGTACGAAAGTTCTTGTTAAGGGAAAAGAGTCTGTCTAAGTTACATTAACCATGCATAATAGAATTTATTTTACTAAATCTTTTAATAAATGAGAACAATCGAATTAAGGCGAAATAAGATGTACTGTTATTACTGGCAAAGTGTACTGTTTTATGGTTGGAAAGGTTTATTTTAATTACTAATAAAAATTTATATGAATATGACCCGTCAATGATATGTGGGAATACAATATGGCAACGTACATGGCATTATTAGTAGTCGACATCGAAATTTGTTTAGTAGGTTTTCAAGTGAAGTCGTTCTTATTAATAATCGATGCGTAATACAATATTTTCCGTGATTTCAAAATTTCATTCACAAATTCTCAGTTGATAACGCGGCAGCTGTCTTTCGTAATAAACAAAATTTTTGTGTTTAGTTTCTTATAATCAACGAGTTATGATTTCTATTTTTAAAAGTAATGTGTTTTACAAATATTTCACAATATAACGTATTCAAGTAATTGCTTTACATATATCAACGCGTATTAAACATAACACAACACGCATCGACTGATACCCTTTAACCCTGAAAGCAAAGGCGTAGTAAAAACATAAAAACTTGATGTAAAAAACGAAAGAACAAAATGATAAGAACACAAAAAACGAAGAAGGAAAGACAAATATTTAATTTCTTTATTTTCCTTCTCACATTGTATTCAGGTAGTTATTAGAAAAGTTGTGTTTTGTAAAATGTTACAGAATGTTCATCGTTTGCCATCGTCTCGTTAGTGAAAATATATATCGTATATATGTATATATAAAGAATTCTTTTCACCCAAAAGTAATCAAAAAAAAAAAAAGAAAACCATCTGTTGTTCACACTCTTTTTCTGAATTTTCCCCCAAAAACATCAATTTTTGTTATTAAAGAGAAGACGACAAAAAATTAAAAAGGCTTTTTTTTAAAAGATCTTTTCTTTCCCCTAATCAGAGGATTGCTGTGCTATTGTGTTTACATAATCCTGCGTGCCTAAGCAATGGCCGAAGATTGTTATCAACCATCGCAAGTAATGTTTAGATTTTCACATAAAAATGCTATTGAGAAAAAAGGGAAGGGAAAAAAAACTTGATTTCTTAAGACGTGACTTGATCCCTTACAGGTGTTAGGTACCAATTTATTATTAAATATTATAAATGTTTTGTTTTCTTTTACATTAGGAGCGCAACAATAGCATCAATTGAACAAGTGTTTGCTCTGGGAAAAAATATATGATGAAAATATAAAATTAATCTGCTTCGCACCAAAGAAATAAAAAACATCCTCTTTATTTAATATTTTTATAAGAAATAATTTTTTGTTCGTTTTTCGATACTTGTATCCAGTTTAGGCTTTTAAATCCTTATCTTAAAATCATCTTTATTATGTGAATTTATTAATGCCATCCTCTGCGATCTTTAAAATACAGTAAGCGACTACAACAGTGGTGTTCAAATTGCCGATGTATTTCGTAAGCATTGTGATAGAGTAAAGAAAACTGATTTGAGAATGAAGGGGACTGAGGGTGAATCCTTACTTAACAGTGATATTATTAAAATCAGCTCAAGATTAGATTAGAAAAAGCTAAAAAGCTTGACATGTTCTATGATTTCACTGACGTTTGATGACTTTTATAGGCGTCAGTAGCTTGATCTGCAAGTTGCAAATGTGAAATGGAGCGAGTTCAAGGAGTAGCGACTAGGATGAAATTCTAGTTCTCTCTTTTATCCTTACGTCAATCAACTGAAACTTCTGAGTCTTCTGACTGCTATTAAAAGAAGAATGCGTGTGTGTGGCTCTTGGCTTCGCCTTTTTCTTTAAACTGATAAATGGAGAAATCACCTCAGTACTGCTTTTTGTTCAGGTTAACTTTAAGAGCCCACAGCATATGACGTTATGTACGAACGATTAGCAAAAATAGTAAAAATTATTAATCACCTTTTGCATTAGATAAGAGCTAAACTGTTTGCCTCCTTATAGAATATATATCAATTTCTATCTAAATCTAATTCATACTCACTATAAAAGCTCATCCTTTTTATTCAATTGGTCGATTCCTCCTCGTGAAATGGTTTACAGCATTTGGCGTTGCGCACTTTGATGTTTATGCCTCTCATCGAATTGATGACGACCTAATTAAGATCGTAGTCTTCGACAATTTTCGCTGAATACAAATGTCAGTCATAACCTCAACATTGATTAGTCAAGTATTTCAAAATTTTGCGGAAGCTTATTAAATACTTTACGTTTGATATGACCGCCTTAGAAGTTCCAATACTGAACCTAAGTGGTACAAAACCGGCAAGCAAAGGAAAAGAACGAGGAGATTTTTTACCATTTGATACTCTCTCTTAAGTTAATAAAACGAGCAGTCATGCATAATCAAAGTAAAACATTATTAAAAAGTGTCTTCACAATAGAACATCATTTACATGATGCTTAGCATCGGTTGTTGTAAAACGCATCATTACGACTTGTATGTGTTATGCTAATTTTCTTGATGTGCATTTTGAAATAAATTGCACTTGGCGCCGTACTCTATTGACAGACTTTAATTGATTTGAAGCAAATCAGTAAAGAACGCCAGCCAATAAAATGCTTGAATGCATGCCCTACGTATAAACATGTGTTAACATGTAGATGACAATACCGCAATACGAAAAAGGTAATTGAACAATTGTTTAAACACAAAACTATAAAAGAGTTTAAATAATTTATGCAGAGTCAAGAAAAAAAGCAACAGACGACAAATTAATAAAGAAAAAAATATAAAAAACAAAACAAAAAAAGAACCGGAAAGAAGAGACAGCAAAAAAATTCTTGAATTTTAAAAACATCTGTTGGAAAAAGTTCAGACACATTATAAGTAACGAACAACAAAAATGAACAACATTTTTACCATTGACATCATAATCAAAAAATTGACACACAACCATAACCAGCGATCTCAAAAAAAACAAAACAAAAAATTATTAATAATCGCTGTGATTGGCAACAACATGATCATATTCTCCTCTTTTTTTTTTTTTGTTTGGTTTGTCGTTTGTCTTTTCATTTTTATTTAATATTATGCCTTAAAGAAAAAAATGAAAAGAAAAAATCAAAACTTAATGTGCGTCATTATAATTGTACTTATATGTGAACGCTTTAAGATTCGTATACAAAATCGTTTGGCTCCGCTTATGCCTACATGGCGAAGACGGGAGAGCAAACCATTTTCGTGAATCGATTTGTGACAAGATGGAATACGATGCAGGAACCTTATAAAGTATGACAATTCTTGATACATCTGCGATTGGGCGAACTAATGTAAGCTTGTCACGTCAGCAGGTAAGGCATAGGACGCACACTTTTGTGTAAATTTTACTGGGGAGAGTTTATTGTTCTCGACATCGAGTGAACGCGATGGCTATGGACAAAGTTCGATGAATTAACACATCAGGCAGGGTAGAACTAGTGCTCCCTTTCAGCCTAAATAAGAACTACCAAATTTAATCGAAATCTTACACTGGTCGGACCTGAGGCCATTTTGTATTTCCCGACAACTCTCGATAACCTTGTATTCCGCCTAACGACTAGAAAGTTTACAGCTGCCCATAAAATATGCATTTTTCATACCATTGAGGGAACAACCTTTCGATCGAAAAGTTTCTATCGTGTAGCATATGGAAATTACGAATAGATTTGCTAGATATGGAGAAGCGTAAAGTAGACCTGATCGTAATTAAGTTTGAACAAAATCTGGGCAAAGTAGCTAAGACAAGCCGAAAGTTGCTAACTGCCAATATTCCATAAATTTCACTATAGTTTCGATCAATAAAGAGAATAGTCTACAAAGTGGGAAATGGACGTAGCATCAATGGCAATAAGTTTATCACATTTCTGCATCTATACGTTCAATTACTTACTCATTTGATTTTATTGGAGGATCTCAAAGTATATGCACATATCTGCAACTTTCTGAAAAACACCAAGCAATAAAGAAAATTTTCGATTTTTATACAACTGCTTGCAGTAATGTATGTTCAAGATTCGTTCTGCTTCTCCTTATAAATTTTATTCGTAATTATGTTATCAAACAGAAGATTTATTAATATGAAATGTTGCTCTTGTCGTTGTTTTTTATACATGGATTTTCCTTAAAGCACAACGAGCATAAGATAATAGCTACATGGAAACACTAAAGTCAATCAAGGTCGACCATTTATTTAATAGTAAGATACATTTATAAAGTTGAGTTCGGAGCTGAGTGTTATGGTTCCATAGATGCCTGGAAATCGAGAATAATTCTAAATATATAGTAATAATTACCGATATAGCTTCTGATCGAACTATATTTCTAATCAATCAATTCTTGGCGTGTTGCTGCATCTTGCTTAAACTAAATGTCAGCAATATATAAATTTTTTTGGATTTGCCACGAAATAGCTGAAGCCTGTCCGTTTCGTATGAAGAACACACCGAAATGAATCTTTGGCATAAACGTCTGAAATAGATAATAAATTCATACCGTGGTTAATACTGAGTCTTGTAGCATTTTTATGACCGAAGGACGAGAGAGAAGAAAAATTTAATCACTTCACAAAAGATTTACAATCCGTTACCTTGCCTTGTTAAGATAACCTGCCAGAAATATATTTGTCACAAACAAGCCAAAGAATTCCATATCTGCTGAAGAACACATCAAGATCAATTTCTATGAAGCGCGCAAAATTAACAAATTCGTATCATCATTAATACTCTCATGTACATCCCTAACATTGCTTTCAATGTTGGCTATAAGACCAACCGCATAGGCGAGTAGATAAGAATTACGACTATTAAGTCGGTGATTTGCGGGTTCATGTCTCAGTGCGACAGCTATGTGTATACAGTTAGTTAAATTTATATTCGCTTGTTAGTAATTTAGGCTTAAAAACATTGGAAACATTGTACTTTTAACTTTGCTGGTGGTGTAATAGTTTAAGCTTTTAACTTTAAAAGTTTCGCTTAATTATTGTGCAGTCTTTGCATCGCTTTTACAAATCGTTTCACAAAATGTACAATAATTCGGACGCTTGTGGACAGTGGTCTGTGTTCGCCAAGTTCTAATCAAGAATGACATTTTTACACCCTACACCGTTGTATAACGGTATGTAAAATTTGTACGGACATATGCAACACCCCAAAGGCCTTACTTATTATACCGAGTCAGAATCACTTTCTGAATGTAGGCTTGTCTGTCCATCTGTCCGGCTTGTTTTTCTATATTCAATCTCCCTTACTTTTGAGATATTTTGATGAAATTTGGTACACTGATATGTATCGGCCCAAGGACGAACGCCATTCGCCAAATGGTTCAGATCGGACCAATTTTTTCACCACTTTTCCACACAAAGCCTTATAAAAGACGTTATATGGCATGAATATGAATAACTTCAGGTTGTCGTAGTCTATTTAATGATGGGCCTTGGCTAAACATACTCTCTTTGTATTATTTATATATACCCGTTTATGTATACTCGTATTTATCTATTTTGTTTAGTTTATATATATACATATATTATACAATGCAATGCTTGTTAAAAATTTGAGTAATATGTAAAAATGTTGGAGTATATGAATACCTGATGGGCTTCCTGATTTCCCATGTAATTTTTTAAAATTGCCTGCAATTGTGATGCCAAGTTAAGTTTCATAGGAAACAAATTCAAATTTCAAAACATTATTATTATTAATTAGGCAGAGAAATAAATTCTAAGGCTAAAATCTTACAGCAACTATAAAATATTTTAAATATATTTATGAAATAGCTTTCATTCCATATTATTTGAATAATTTCATAATAATATGGAAAAATTGTTGCATTCATTAACTTATTTGTACGTTGAAGTCGTTGCTTCTACTCCCAATCTGTAGGGATACGTTTTTTTGTTAGCATATCAAGCAATTATCTACAATTCAATACATTTCGATTTAAAGCTAATTGACATTATAACGTACATCCACATGAACTAAACCGACAATCTCTTCGAATCGGAATTCAATCTACTGTTCTCCAAATAAATTCTTGTCTACGGCAGTAATAGCATTCTTTAAAAGGTAACGTTCACTTAGATGACATCTGGAAAATTTCTAACAAAATATTACCATGAAAGGTTGCGATAGCAAATCTCTCTTAGTTACAAAGAATGCTTAACCATAAAAAGTCAGCATAAATTGACAGTGATGGGCAAACTGACTGAAATATATTGAATGGAAAAAATTGATGAAAATACCATAAATTGTTTTTTTTTTTTTTTTGTTTGCTTTTAGCGATAATCAACTACGCCAACATGAACAATTAAATGAAAGAAAATTACATAATACAGGTACACTTAAAAGCCAAATATATACCGGCGGTTTATTTGACATACTTGTTAAGACAGACATTCAACAAGTTAATGCACTACGTGCGAGTGGCTTATTGGCTTGTGGACAAGACAGAGATAATAAAAAAAGGTGTACATAGGCCAAAGATATCAATATGAGTTAATTAATTAAGCGCCACACATAATTAAAATGCACTTAATGTTGTTCCTACTGCTGACGAGGTTGCAAAACTTGAAAAAAAAGTTTATTCAAATATTATTTAATAGCCGCTACTTGACATTCTCGAATGCATTTCACGCTTGTCCATTAAATGTGAATTTCGTTTACACTAAGTTATCAACAAAGTTATTACAAAGTCGATGGGGTGCATTAGAAATAATAAGAAGGCGTTAAATGCAAAAAGTAGTGGACCTGTAAAGTTTAGTTTAATCAAAGCTATAGAGGGCGCTGGGTCGGTAAAGACGTAACACTTGCCGATTGGGTAAACATCTACTAGATTGCACTCAACTCCCCATCTCATTTCCTTTTTTTTCACGTTTCCCGACCGTCACGGTGTTACACAGATAGGAGACATCCTTGAGTAATTGGTCATACTAAAAAAAAAAAAGTCAAAGTTTATGAAGCGTCTTTTACATTTAATCAGTTTATACGTACATGAGATTATTTAATGATTTCTCTGCTACCACGTTTGCGTGACATGTTGAGATGTAATAGAAGTGTGGTTCAGTTCATCTGTTGCAGGAGTTTTCATAATAACTCGCGACACATCGAATAAATTCGCAGGATGACATAGGATGGCTACTGATATGTCCTTATGATTTTTAGATAGTATGACCGAAGTTATAGTTGTTTTAATAGAACCATATTTGTTTTTGTAAAACAATAAAAAATCTGAACTTTCAATGTAGCGCTACGCAAACAACTGCAACTTGTAAGTTAACGGTCCGAGTGTCATGAAATTGTCACACATTTGCTTTCTTTTTACGTTTTCTACCAGATAGCACTTAATAGGACAAAGTGTTCCGATTAATTTTAAGCGAACTCCATGGAAGCTACATAATGTTGTTGGCTAGATATTCGATAGATGACGCTCTAGGTTAACTTCTGTGTTATTGGGCCGATACTGTAATCAAATTTATTTATAATATTTATTTTAGCATTTCCATGACAATAAAGAAGACTCAAGGTCAGCCGCTTGATGTTTATGAATTACAGCATGAAATCCCTTGCTATATGTAGTCTGTACTGTGCTGGTGTTTAATTGCCAAAATCGAGTAAGTGAGATCGTAATTTGACCATGTCACTCGACAGCAGTTTTACCGTGAAAAGCTTTTTTTATTGGAAAGAAAAAAGCATAGTCTGGCTATATGGCTATAAACTCAGCAATCGTTACAGGTAGTCGATAATAGACGTTAACGCAAGCGAGCTTACTCGACATTGACACCTATAAAGCAGCCCCTCTTCACATGTTGAAAGCAATACAAAACCTATAGGTTTTGAGCAAAAACAAACAATATTTTTCGCTAAAATTCTTTAATTTAATGCAATATTTCTATTAGCTAGCGGTTCTTCAATAAATAAAGTTAAGATCAGAATACGAAAAAATAGTTTTATTTACTTCTTTCGTCTTTTTTTATACCCCACACCACCTGCGGTACAACGGTATATAAAGTTTGTGTGAATGTATGCGAGATGAGGTAGACCTTTGTCTTGCTTTTCTCCTTGTCTACCCGTCTGTCGGTCTTGTTTTCTTGTGTTGGACCTATAGGCAGTAGTTTTTGAGGTATTTTGATGAAATTTCATACACCGACCCAAGTACAAGCGCTACTGAAAATGTTTCTGATCGTGTCGCTGATTGTATGATGGTGTAAGGTATTTAATGGCGGCCATAATGACCCTAATGATTGTACTTTGTTTTTTTTAAATCTGCCTGAAATCAAGTTCACCTCTTTTCTTAATATCTTTACGAAATTTTCGAAATTTTGTTTAGTATTAGTGTTAATTAATCGCTATTGATATATTTATTATTGCTAATGTTTTTTTTTCATGAAATCAATACTCTTAAAAAAAAAGGGAAATAGCCAAAATGAAATTTATATATTTTAACAGCAATTTGCCAACGATAACAATTTACTGCAAAACAGAAGGAGTACAATAAACAACAACTGCAACCAGCTGCAAACGACAATAACCATTAATGCTATTTTTCTTCTTTTTTTTTTTTATGTCAAAAAAAGGAAAAAAACGTATACTACACAAAAGGCAAAAAACAAAACAAGTTAGCAGCAGTTGTTGACAAGACATACTCACAGACTCAGCAACAGAAAAAATAATAGCAACAATAAAAAAAAAAAAAAAAAATGACAAAAATGTTTAAACAATAACAAACCACTTTAAGTACAAACGTGTGTGAAACTTGTAACAAATGCCAAATATGCAAAAACAACATCAACACAATAAAAAAAAAAAATAAATATTTTATTGCTTAATTTACTTAAAGTTGAACAAGTGTTACGAGTCCCTCTTTGCTGTTTGCCTATGTGCACATATCGAAATACAATTACGAATCCGATTTGTTTGCCGTGAGTCAGAACGAGATCGTTGTCTCAGTAAAAATCTCATACGCAGATACGTTTTTGTTGCTGTTTTGTAACGTCGATGGTCTGTCTACTTCCTTCTCATATCTTCGTAACAGCAGCAACAGCATTTGCTGAGTAAAGCTTTTATGAGTTTATTTTAAAAGTTTTTCTCGAAAAGTCACTTATTCTGCAAGAAATTTTCCTTTTCTAACCAATAAATTAAACAATTTTACGCGGATTTATTTCACCCACTAATTTTTAATTGCTGTTTTATGCATATGTTGTTTATGCACGAACGGAACGTGCGCAGCAAAGATATGTACTCACCTAGAAGCCGCAGGCATAAAAGAGATACGTCACACTGACAATTACGCGCTGAAAGTGTGAGCTTCACTTAACTTACCACCTTTGGTTAATTAACAGTGTGTATGCCTGACTTTATTCACAAGTTAAGGATTTATATCTTACACCACTTTTGTTACAAGGACGTGTGTAGTTTGTGCGGATGTATAAACATGCAGAATCACTTTCTGAACCGACTTAAGTTTGTCTGTCCGGCTTTCGGTCTTGCTTTCTTTGCGATCAATCTACAGACAATTTAATGAAGTTTGGGAAACTGGTGGGTTTTGTGCAGAGGACGGAGGCTATTGAAAATGGTGCGGATCGAACCACTTTTTTGCTGCTTCCCATAACCTGCCTCATGTTTTTATATTTAACGCTTAGATGCACATTGTTGTCAATTGTCTGCATTCCAGTTTCACTCAATTTTGAATATGTTTTCAAAAAAATTAAAAAAAGTAAATAAAACTGGTAATATGCATTTAAGGGTTAAAAAAAGCACTATCCAAAGATTGCTTCGTAAGGAGATATCAAGATCGCTACGCCTTCAAGGGTTAAGTCTCACCATGTTATCTGAAGACCTACATCATCTGTTAGAGATCAAATAAGGGGAGGCAACAACGCGTCTAGGTTTCCTTAAACCATGTTTTACCTCGTGGAGCTGGTTAAAAGGAAATTTACTTACTTGCTAAATACTTTAGTAACAACCGATAAATTGAGCGAATATCGAGCAAGAAATGAATCATAACTAAAAAAATTAAGATCGGTCTGAAGATTTTCTTGAATTACCTTTGATAGGGTTCACTTGGATTAGTGCACTACGAATTTCATCCGCCAAGTCAAGCCGTTAACAAGGAATGTTATTTAGCTTAAATCTGTTCGCCAGAAGCGGTCGTTGTTACGAAAAAATAAATAAAGCAAAGTAAGACGAAGGATAAATGATGACTTTTCATTTTATGAACAAATTCACCTCATTCTTTGGTCAAGGTAGCACACAACAAAACTAATAAAGCAATTATTTCAACTGTTTTGCATTACAAGTAGCTTTCGCTTATAACTTCATTTTTGATCACTTATTGGTCAGCTGTTCCAACACGAAAAAAATCTTTGCTATAAAATTCTAATAACTAGTAATTAAAATATCATGAATGTCATAAAAACGATCATAAAATCTCTAATTGATTTTATAACTATCGCATTATAGACTACTGAACCGTTTATCTCAATATCATGTCGAGATAAGTTATATATATTATGGCTTACATATATATAAAAGTCCATGTATGCGCATACGCAAATCAGTTGATAATGCTCTAGACTAGACTATAAATGTTAATTGACATCAAAATATTTTCTAGACTTCCTCTGTTAAATTACCTTGATTTTAACACTTTGTTTACCCTTACATTTTAAAATTTATTGCACACATTATAAGTGAATTAATCAAATGCAAATGAAAAAAAAAAAACAAATTCTACCTAATTATCTTTTTATATTAAATTAAATGCAAAGTTCGTTACTTTAAACTAAGATTAATATTAGAAAAGTTGAAACCGGGATTATTATAATCTCAGTTATATTTGCAAAATAGGATTTTTTTTTTTTAAAGAGCTGAAGCCTTCAATGTCTGAAAAGCTGACATCCTTCTTTTTTTCAGACTTAAATCTTATTAAAAATTTAAATTTTATTTATTTTGTTAAAACGTTTCAATTTTCTTCTTTTTGCAATTTTGCAGGTTCTCCGCATTCCAATGATCGGGATGCTGGTTTTTGTTCGGGTAGTTCAGAAGGTGGGGATGATTGCTCCATTGATCATTTACGAATGGATCCCAGTAGTCCAACTGATGCTTCCGAGGATTCGGTCGAAGTTAAAGTTATGCCAATTTCTTTAGTTCGAAATAAACGTAAAAGCTCCGAACCATCTAAGGTAGTGTGTGAGCGTAAACAATTGTCTACAGCTCAGTCACATGGTCCCTTGAAGAAACGCATTCGTTATACCTCGAATACAGATTCAGCTGTGGTATTAACTCCGCCTACAATGACTGTAACCTCCCCATCACCCCACTTATGGGATCCTAGTCAAGTGCTACCTCATGAGTTTATGCCAAATCCGGCTCAGGTATTTGTGCGTCATCCCGGTGTTACTACGCTACATAGAGCGCCTGTAGACTTTGATGAATCGCAAGAACAAGAGGAACCTTTGGCCTTGGTCTTAAGGAAACCTACAGTCAACGCACATACCGCAATTACTGCAGAAGAAGAATGTACAAAAACTTTAAAATCTCCTAAATCTCTATCACCTAAGAAACGTTTATCGGCTGCAGCAACCAGAGCAGACGAAGTCTTACAAACGCCGGAAGCGTTCACCGATTTAGTAACTTTAAGCTCGAGCACTGCTTCTACTTCGAATTCGGTTTACAACGAAAGTGCTCTGGATCCGTCTGTTAGCAAAAATTCCTCTGCTTCCGCAACAAAACCTCAACAACGTAATTATAAGAATATGACCCGCGAGCGACGTATTGAAGCCAATGCTCGAGAACGTTCACGTGTGCATACAATCTCGGCGGCCTATGAAACTTTAAGGCGATCAGTACCGTCTTATTCCAGCAATCAAAAATTATCGAAACTCTCTGTTCTGAGGGTGGCCTGCTCATATATTTTGACCTTGTCGCGCATGGCCGGTTATGATTACAGTAAGGATCAATGTGAACCCTCAATAGCTTCCTGTTTCGATGCGGTTACCGCAACCATACAGACCGAAGGCAAAATTCGCAAAAAGAAAGATGAATAAATCTATCTTGGCCTCAAAGTTCATAAATACGACTTTGTTTGACGCCGTTCCAGACGTTTGAACTGCTATTTATGAACAAAAAAAAAATTATAATAATAATAAAAAAATTAAAGCTTTAAGCTTTTTTCCTATTCACAAGGCTACTTTCTTTTAAAACTTTTTCATGGCTTTAAAGCGCTCGAAGCTTTATCGTCAAGCTAGATGCGGTCGTTACTGATAAGCTCATAGTGTTAAAAGTTTCTTAATAACTAATAACAAATACAAACAAAATTGTGATGTTGCTTTACTTAAACACAAGGAAAAAGAAAGAAAACCTACTATCTTTAATAAAAATAAAAAGGAAAATGAAAAACTTCTTTAACTAAAATTTAAGAAAAAGACAATAATTACTTTGCATGAAAATATATTTTATGAAAATTGTAAAAAAAAACTAAAATTATAAAAATGACAATAATGTATTTAACAGCAACAAAAACACCAACAAATCACCCTTTCTCTCAATTTCTGTGTGTACAAATTTAAAAACAAACAAAAACAACAAATTCAAATTATAAACTTAACCTAACTTTATTTATAAAAATTCACAAAAAGGAAAAAAAAAACTCTAAATTTGATTTAATTGTAAACATTTTGTTTCTTAGTTATTAAGTTGAAGTGCCATAAAAATTTGCAGAAAAACAACAAATAAAGTAAGAAAAATCTGACACTTTTACATACAAAAGTATCATTACTGTCAGAAGTTATTTAAAAAAACAAAAATACAACCAAGCGCTTTTTATTTCCTCACTATTTCCATAGAAAACTCGTTTTCGGTAATTTTTTTTTCTTTTAATGACTGGTATTGGATTGTGATAATCATCTCCCCTCCGAAGATAATTAAAAAAACTTAATCTTCAGCGCTTTTTCACATCCACCTTTAAGTTCTTTGGGATGAATGATAAGTTCTTTGGAAAGTAAGTCGATGTAAGAATGCCGACAACCAAGCCGGTGGGTTCAAATTTTAGTGCAGTAGGGATTACTTTCATCGTGGCTAGACTGCGTACTCGGTCGATAAACGCATAACACTAGCCAGCGGCTATTTCCCTGTCACCGTGCTACACGGAGAGCAGGCTTCCCCTGAGTGACCGGTTATGTTTGTAAAAAAAAGTTATTTATCACACAGCAATGAAAAATGGCTCATACACGATAATAATGTTCAGAACGAGATCGTGATCCAAGATGGAAGAATATGCGCAAACAGTGGCAAGGAATGACGACAGCATCAACAAATTCTTTGTGTTTGGCGTGATTGCAAATAAACCGTGCACCATAATCTGCTTCAAGCTGGACAGTCTATTCATTCTGCTCTACACTGCCAGCAACTAATGCGATTATAACGCGCGATTAGGATAAACCGCCCAGAACTAATTAATAGAAAACGCGTCGCCCTTTTATCACAATGCCAGATCGAACATGTTTTTATGACTCGGCAAGAATGGAGAGACCTTGGCTGGGATGTTTTGTTGCACACACGTTGGAACCCAAAAAACGCTCGCTCCGATACCGCTTGCTTCACTTCTTGCAGAACTCTTTTAGCGGTGTAAGATTAAAATCAAAAAAAAGACCTGTAAAATCGCTTGGTTGAACCAGAAATAGGAATGCGGAAATATTGAGAATACACCCGCCATCTCACGAATTTGGGTCATCTAATATAATATTTGGATGGATTTTTTCACTTCCAAAGACTTGAAACGTGCTTTAGCCGGCTCTTCTATGTTCATGTATTCTTGGTCTCAATGTACAGGTTTGGATTTTCGGGAAAATCTTCTTGTGCCAAATTTCATCCTCTTATCTTTATTTTTGTGGTTCTGGCGCATCCATAAACTTTGCGGATCAAAATGGTGAATAGAGGTGAAGAAAACCTGATCATGGCTATTTAAAGGTCGTTTCATCTTAATTAAAAGCTATTGTAAACTTCTGGAAGTTTACATGCCCTATAGCAATTTTTTCTAAGCTCAAAAGTTGAAGAGGATCATATTGGTCCACAGTAGTTAGTAGTTCTAATATTAAATTTATTTAACCACTGCTTAACCAATTTATCTGATATAACATATTTCCGATAATATCCATCGAGTGAGGGAACCAATAAAAAATTCCTACGGCTGTCAAGCAAATGCCAACTTACCAAATGTAACAATTGTGCTCGCCTGAGCATAAAGAAGAGTTTTTTTTTGTTAGTGCCTTCTTCTGCCATTAGGTATTCTAGTTATTAATGCACACACATACATGTATATAACCTACAGCGATCACATGATATAAACAGACGTATCGAAAAGAGAGAATTAATTACGAGCGATTGTCTACTCAACATCTCGAAGAACACGCTTAAGAAACTTAAGAGTTTTCTTGAGCGACGGACACTTGAGATCTTTTCATTATCGCTATGTGCATCATGTCATTGACCGCTGTTCCAAAGTACCAATGAATGAACAATACATTCTAAAATTACGAAACTAACGATTGTCAATAACTTCTAGCTCAACACAACAATATTATAAATTAAGCAATCGGGAATTAAAGGTCGATGATTGCTGCAATATGTTTTTGTTATGCGGGCCGTATTCGTTAAGCCATTTATAAATGTTAAAATTATGATTATTGGTACAATTTACCAACGAAGATAATGATGACTACCGATAAAGCTTAATTTGATATTTTTATCTCCAGACAATTTATGGTCAAAAAAATGCAGATTCCCCGATATTTGTGGTATGGAAGTTTCGCCTATTAACGGTAGTGCAAATATGTTTATTTTGAAAGTGAGGCAAGTCCATTTCATTCCCTTGAAATTGATGAATTCCGAACTGGCTAGAAAATCTTTGCAGGAGTGCTGCAAAAATGTTCTGCATTCTTGTTTGCTTTAAGAAGCCATTATCCTCCTTCTCTTTGGCTAAGAGTCTCTATTGCATATTATTATAAGTGGAATATGTATGTATTGAATCAAGGCTTCTGCACTTTTAATAATAATGAAGTTAATATGTGCGTTGGGGTGAAGCTGTGGAGTTGAGAGGATCAAAAGAAGTTGCATCTTACTATTAGAAAAGCTTGCAGAGTGTAAGAACACAAAGGCACACTACAGCTTACAATGATAAGTTCACAACAAAGAACAATCAATTCCTTTTATATCGTTCAGGATATTTTTATCAAATGCAAAAGTATTTTTATAAGACGGAGTAGCATTCTGGTTTTGTTATTCAAAAAAGTCTGATACAACTGAAATATAATCCCTTTAATTAGCAATTACAAAAATTCAGGTTCGCCAACACTTGGTAGATGGAAGTGTTGGCCATTAACTGTACTTGTAGGTGTACATATGTTTACTTTGAAAGTAAGGCAGGTTTCTGTTTTCTTTTTAAATATGACCAATCACTCAGGAGGCGTCCGCTACTCGTACAATACGGTGAGTGTCAAAAAGAAGGGCGGAAAGGAAAGGAAGGTGTATGTGTGTTATGTCTTCACCGACTTAGCACTTACTGCGGTTACACCCAAAGAAAACGCTAATGCACTTCAGAACTCGTGAACACTGACGTGCGTAGTCGGCCGCTTAGGCCGAATGCCAGCACTATAAACGCTGGATTGGGTAACAAACGTACATTATCTAATACTTCAGAATACAAAGAATATGTCCACTAGTTCTTAGCAAATGGCTAACTATCTCACAAAAAACAAAAAAATGGACTCTCCTCACCTTCAAAGTAAACTATTGTTCAAATGTTAAAAGGTATAAGGTCTCAAAGCTCTACTCGAGGTGAAATTCTAAACGTGTTAGTTGTTTGGTTAGAAAACTTGAATGAAAAGCCTTTGACAAATTGCGTAATTTTGCTTACTCCTTGACAAGGATTGTTTATTGCATTAGTAATGCCCTGTTAACACATCTATCGGAACAACAATTCTGCGTTTGTTGCCATAACAATCTAAATTCTTTAGATTTTTTTCGTCACTTAACTTTTTCGAATGCGTTTAGACATTAAAATTTAATTAATTAATTATTTAAACAACATTTCGCGAAAGAATTTTTTTTTAGAAGAAAACTTTGCTAGCATTAATTTGTTGAAAGCTTACGCAGCACGTTCTTTTGCGCCAATTATTGTTTTGAAAATATTCGGTGTAATCTACAAGCCCATCATTAATCTGGGTGTTCACAATAACACAGCCTTCCATAAATAACTACTTCTTAATTTCGGACTAACTCTTTTATCTCCAAGTGTTTCTTTTTCATTTCATTTTATTTGAGCCTGAAAATGAACTTTAGCTGTCAACGAACGTAAACCTATTCATTAATTCATATCATTGTAATAACTACTGTGAAAAGGCCTCCAATTCACACATATTTCATCATTCCTACCCATTGTCAGAATAATGTGTGCTGCGCTACTTCACATAGTTCAAGGCGACTGTAGGTCACTCGACATCCTATTCTTAAAAGAACAAATGTCGAGAAAATGCATGGGACTATCTTGATTACGGACACGCCTATTAAACTGGGGGAAGAAATTAGGCTACAAAAAGTCACAAATATTTTAATGTTATATGGATCTAGAGTTGGGCATGTGAAACTTTTCCAATACAATACATATATACATTTATTTATTGAAGAACATCTTAGAAGAAAACGTTTGTGTGCGTTTTATGTACTTGATAGTAAAGAAATGCCTGCAATTCTTTAAAAATAAGTGCCGGCAATGTCACGTCTTACTTCTTAGTCGTTACATATCGGTGTGCTCCCAACATACATTCTCTTAAGATTCGGTTCCTGACCGCCCGAGGAAATTGAACAAGGTTTTTGCTCGCTATTGATATGGTGGATGTTAAAACTCACTCCAAGCGAATACAATATTTCTTATTAATGTTTCGACATATTTATGGAAGGTATGTCCATATGTCATATAGCCGTCCATGGCATTATCTTACTAATTGCTATTCAACACTTTTGCACTTAATGAAATATAATATCTATGGAAAAACACTAACTCTATGTTAAACCTAGCATTCTGATAATGCTTAATAGTTAGCATAATAACAATATTTCTTATGTTGGCACTTGAGGCCAATAAAATCAATTAAGCAGGAAAAACGTTTCAATATCTTAGCAATTATCAAAAACATATATCGCGCATTTTTTCAAATGATAAATCACCGCAAAAGTCATGGGGGTTTGTATGTGCGTGTGCTCATACGATTGCAATGAACATGAAAAAGGGGTTCCAAAATGAGACGTTATTTATATTCTTCAATAAAACCTATTTCTTGTTTGATAATACCATTCACTTGTCACAAATATCTGTTCACTTGGGAACACCATTTATAAAAGAGACAAAAAATATTCACGCATAACTTGTTCATATTCTGCACGAAATGTGTGCAAATGTTTTACTGATCATAATTGATCTGATTCGGTAAAAAAAAAAAAAAATTTTTTTTCTTTCGTATCACATATTCATGTCGGTTAAGCTAACATTTTATGTAATTAAGTAAAAATATTTTTCTCTTAAGTGTAAAAATTTAATGAGAAATTTTTTATCTTATTAATAACTTAAATTTGCAAAATCTTTAAGTACATCTGCACTTTGATTACATGCCATATAAAAATACTGAATAAAGCAGGTGTGTTACTAACCGTCTGGTCTGGTTGCAACCAGTCTAATTGCAGCTTATCGCACTCAACTATTATTATTATCAGAATGATGGCAATTCCAAGCACCCAAATATAAACGGAAGTTCAAACAATAATAACACTAAAGTTTTTATTTACTAGTAACAACAATTTCTTTTATAGAGACAATCATAGAAAAATGGAAATGTGTTCAATTTGTCGTTACTTCTTGTAATGCTTATGCTATAAGGGTTAGAGTGCGCAGAAAATATTTATATTTTTAATTGATGTAAGATTTTGAGTCTGTTTAGTCAAGTCATCAAGTCCACACGGGTGGTGAAGGTACTAAAAATCGAAACAGATTTCTTATTTTTGGAAATGAGAGCTACGAGCTTTAGAATACTCCACACCACTTGTTAGTTATACTCTATACCACTTGTGGCGTAATGTTACACTAAGTTACGGATGTATGCAACATCCCGAACGCCGTGAGACAGGCCCATCTCTTATTATACCGACCGATTAAAAAACAATTTCGAAGCTTTTCTGTCCGTCTGTCTGTTATGTTTTCTTGTCGCAAGTTTTGTGATATTTTAATGAAATTTGATACACCGACGAGTGTTGGCCTGAGGACGAACGCTGTTGAAAATGATTGAGGCCGAACTACTTTTTCGACTACGTCCCATATGGATAACTGTAGGGTGTTGATGGGTATTGAATGATGGGCCATGCCACACTTTGGTGTCTTTATTTGCTTTTAAAATGCATTTTTAAAATAACTTACGGCCAATCAGAAGTTTGTCTCGTTAGTAAGATTCTTAACGTCGAAACATTCGAGATATATTATTGAAACTTGGCGTTTGATTGATTTTGCTTTACGCCTATACCTTCTTTTAGAAATATCGGAGAACTATAAGAAACACTTACAAAAGAAAGAGAAAGATACAATTAGAAAGGGATTAACTGATTCTAAAATTTGAAAGACGACAACAGTAGATATTGGCACTTGAAGCGTCACAAGCAGTAATCGAAAAATTCATTAGAATTTAACTAGCAAATCTAGCAGTAGCACTAATCAAGTATTTCAAGTGTAACCATCGTTGGCGGTCCTACGTTTCGTTTTAAGCCAAGTGATTTCAAGTTTCCAATTCTTCAGTTGTTATGACTTTATTACAATTCATATTAAATTTTATTAGTTCATAATGTTAAAAATAATCTAAATATATTGTAACAGCTTTCTTTAAAGAGAACTTGTTACACTTGCTTCGCACTATTACAGTACAGTATTGAAACATTGTTTGCAAATTGTCAAATCCAATTATTTTCACAGATACAAAGTTCGTTTTTTTCCAAGTTCGCTAAATCAATTAGCATAGCAGAGGAGCGTACTATTCTCTGTCATTCGCTTCGTGATGTGTGCAAACCGTATCAAAAATCCCATGCAATATATTTAGGGTAGAAATTCACTCGGAAGGTTGTTTCTTTTTATTAAAACATGATTTCGTTGTGAAAAAATTATTAAAATTTGGTTTTTCAAAATATCGTCTATTGTTAAGCACATTTCTTCAATATATGCCTTATATGCTATTCATGCCGACACACAGGCCGTTGAGAGAAAGAGACGTTAATCAAAACGATTGACGTCTGGCACGGAGGAGAGCACACTTGAATTCAGTGGTGCCAACGTTTTCGTTAAAGCTTTTGCAATGTGCGAGCGAATATTGCTGTGCTGAATAAGCACTTCACCAGTTTTCATGGGATATTATGGCGTTTCCTTCTTCGTATAAGGGCATGACGTTGTTCCTTAATATTATCGTAACGTCTTCACTTTTCATGTTTCGTCGCGTTTGTGTAACGCTTTTTCCAATTAAATAGGAAAAGTAAACCTTCGCACACATAGTGTTTTTTCACATATAACTCGTTGTATTCATAGGTTTGACGCCAGATCATATATGCTATTAATGTATCATTAATATGTTGCCACAATGTTATGCGGCACAGTATCCTGCGGCACTCTAAGTACGTACTTTTAAGCAGATTGGAATTCGAAACCACGCGTTCTTGTTTCAAACGGTTGCAAAATATTAAATAGAATTTCAAAATATCAAATGCGCTTCCCACTTCTTCATGTGTAAAGATAATCGGCTCGCCGAGAGCCGACAGCCGACAGCAGATGCTTCGTCGCCTCAACGTAGAAGTGAGTCAATGTGAGCACGTATGATCAGATATGTACACATGAAACCCGAATTTTTGTAATAAACAAACAAAACATAAACATTTATGATAGAAAATATTTCATCCGAAGTAGATCTGTTTAACGATATATGGTTGTGACAGTATCTTTTTGCTGCGAACCATTCATGTGTGAGTAGTTAGGGGAAGGCCTCGAGCCTGATGACTAAGCCGCATAGACGACCGTTCGGTAAGGTGTGGTTTTTCAATATGGATGGATGGACGGACGAAATGTGAAAAGTGCGCGACTTTTTTTGATATTGTGGCCGATTTTTAAATAGTGAATATTATTTGAATTTGACCAGTCCATCAGACTTTAACAGCTAAAAACAGACCACACCCACCTTGACGCACCAAACACAGAATATCGTCTTCCTGCCAAAGTTATTCCCCACTGCAGTCAGTGTGAGTGGTATGCCTGGATCTGCCAACGCATTTCTAAGCCTGAGATTTTCAAAACAAGCCCATTTTTCAGCCCCCGTTAGGGTACGTTGCAAAAGCCGCTTTCTTTTGTATCACTTGAGCAAAGAAAAAATGCTGTCGATGAACGCTTATTGTTTGCTGTTAGAATAAAGCATTTTTACGTAAAGATGTGTGTTAGTATTACATAAAAAAAAAAAAAAAAAAAAACACAACTTCATACGTGTATGTCTCATACAGGTGATATTAAAGCCATTTACGGAAAAATTCTGGTTTCACATTTACATACCTATTACTTTCCCTCGCCTATAACAAAGTTAGTTAGCGATTAGTTTAAGCTGTGCGGTAATATTTGCCGCTCTTATCAATTTATTGTGCATAGTTTTTATAATTTTTTTTACGTGTTGTTTAGTCCGCCACATTTTTTTCACACTATCGCCAATAGCTTAAGAACTGTTTAAGAATTCGCTGTGACCCAGATTCATGGGGCTTAGTATTCTGCGTTTCTGCCAAAGTGAAGATGGTTGTTCCAATTTTTAGTCATTCTTCGTTCGGAACGTTATAGTTATGAATCTAATATTGACTCTTCCTATATGGCATTCGACTATGTGATGTGGAATCTAGTCTTCCCTTTATTAATGAATAGTTTGTACGCCACAACATATGTTCACTATTACGTTACTGTGTTTATTACTATTATTCTTTTGTTTTTTTTAATTTTTGTTATTGTTTGCTGCAATTCAATATTACACAATTTTACATAGTTAACACCTGTTTTCCTTTTCTATGCATTCGTTCGAAAATAACAAATGGTTCTTGTTTGCGGAATTTTTGCTTCGAGCAATTGATAGCAGCTTTATAATAAAATGAATATTTAAATCAAGTACCAACTTAAAATCAAAAATCTGATGTAATCGTGTGCCGATATTACCTATAATAAATTCTGTATAACAATATTATATTTATAGACATTTTTTCTATTTTTATAATATAAACTTTAGCTGATGTCTTGCAAAGTTGCAATTTCATCATTGCGAACTCAGAAAATTGTGATAAATTAACATAATTATTGCAGCGAAAAATACAGGCCTGTAAGAACATCAGCGTTAATGATTTTTTAAAAATTGATAAGGCCGTTTTTTTCAAATAGAAACGACTGGCTTCGTAACTCCACATACGCATATCAAGTAGCAACGCTAGGGAAAAAATCCATAAGATTATCTTTTGTCGAATGTGACGTGGGAAGAGAGAGATCGATTGCCTGTCTAGAGTCATGTAGATGGGAGAAGATTTCTATTTAAACGAGTTGCGCAACTCTTCAGTAATTTCACAATATGTGGGCAGGTGAAAGAGCGTTTCCCTCCCCCACGAACCTTGATATCTAGTTGTTACTATAATATTATAGTATAGTTTCTAATAATAACACCTTTTTCAAAGCTTGATTGCCCTCCTGAGACTACCTTTTCTTTGTACTTCCTCATGCTTGATTTTTGGCTAACGAAAGAAAGAATGAAATGTGTGGAGTGACTATTAGTTCAGCGTAGAAAGAGACTTAAACAAAGCAAAAAGGAAAAAGTTGTTCGAACAGTCGCTAAAAAGAATATATGAACTTTCTTCCTTCCTACCGAAATATAGGGATAATATAGTGGATTAGTTACTTTTTGTCCTAGATTAATGAAAATTTTCATTTCATTCTGAAGATGTTTTCAATGATTTCATGAGTCTAAGCTCGAGTATTAAAATAAGTCTTGGCAATACACAATAGTAGACAAATGTTTAGAAAAGTTCAAGATTCAAAATGTAAAGAATTGTGACATCCAAGTACTAGACACATTGCCAGGTAATATATTAGATCGAGTCTCATAAATAATTTCTTATTCTAAGGTAAGTAAAATCTGTATTCATGACTACTTTTTATAAATCACGCACTCGAGGTAAACGGGTTTTTGTTTTCACTAAACAGATAAGAGTCAAGTTAGTCTTCTGACAAACGTTTTACGTGGTGCGTGTTTTGTTGAACCCGTGTTTATAACCCCTAAACCGGAATGAAACAGTATAATATTCGTCACGTGATCTTTTAGAAATTTAAATCACGCAATGGAGCTCAAGGGCAGCTGAAAAAATATGCACTGTATACGTCGAACATCTATCAGAGATGGGCAGGGGATTTTAAAAGGCGAAGATCGTTTCAAGGCGACCGGTATTGATGACAACCTTTTAAAGACAATGTTCAAGCGTACTTCACGTCAATCAACAAGAGATTTAGCGGGAAGGTTGAATAAATTCCTACACCTGAATAAATTAGGGAAAGATAAGGAGCAAGTAAAAGAAAATGGATGTTACCTATGCTTCAGTCTAATAGTTACAATCAAAATTAGCGGGCATAGTTCATACATTTATGGTCTCATGTCAGTATTCAGTTAATGGAATAGTTTTTATCAACTTTCAGATAGCGCTTGGCCCAGGAGATATTGCAGTCGGGAGATCAATTACGCTATAATTATTTCTCTTTTTAAATTGCGTTTGCTTTCATGTCCATCCACTCAATCACTTTCTCTTCGCCCACAACAGTGTGGAGATATACATCAGAGTCAACTGCAATTTTTTGGGTTTGTCATCAACTAGCAGTAGATCTGACATATAAATTATTGCTTCTCTATGAGAAAAGAAATTTAAAACCCCACTTACTTATGGATATATAAAGGAAAACGAAAAGACGAAGGGGAACTTATACACCTGTAGGATGTATCCACGCATGTATGCTATTTAGACATTTCCTCTCTCTCTCTCTCTCTCTCTCTGTCTCTCTGAAATGAGATGCTATTTGAATTGAATCCATAAAAGTGAAAAGTTAAAGTATAACGCGAACGTCTGCCAATCCATGCTTTCACAGGTGATGCTTGAAGTTTGTTTACTAATATTAAAAAGTTGAATTTTCAACCAAGAATGAAAACAAGCACTTATTAATAAATAATGTGTAAATTAACCTATCGGAAATATGGTGCCTATTTTACTTTAAAAAATGTTTTATTGAAGACATTGTAAACACTCTCTCCAAAGGATGAGTAATATATTCATTTTGTGAAAACGCTTGCAACGCCCAAAATGACCCCACAATGTGTATAAATTCTTGGTCATTTTCAAATTCGGAATGCGCGTAAGTGTTGTCCTTCTGCGCAATCCTATAGTATCTGCGGTAAATAATGCCGCGTTCGCAAAAATGACGATATCGCCTACAAATTTGCAAGAGAACTGGGCAGGACCCAAACTTCTCAAAGAACATACTCCTATAACACGCCCACAGGCCTGTATAAAAGAAACTGTGAACTCTTTTTGCTTTTCGTGATTTTTGTGTGTTACTCGTAAAGTACAATACTTACTCCATTACAAATTTCCACTTTTATTGTGAAAATAGAAGAAAACAACCGCTCCCCACCAACACTATAGAGTACGAAAACTTAGTTCTTTTGCTTTCTTTTAGGATCATGGCGCTAGAAGATTCGGTTACGACCGAATCTAATTTTCTTACTTGTTTTTCTTTCAACACTTGCTGACGTTAGGATTGGCTGTCGGCCTTTACTTGCGAACGTCAAAGACGAAGAAAAGTCAAAACAAGCGACGTCAACTACTCAAGCTATTTGTTTGTATAAAGTTTGCAAGCTTGAGAAAAACGTGACTGCATTGAGAAACTTGCTCAATATTTAATAATGCTTTATAAAATATATGCTGGGCTTCAATAAATATCCTCTATCGAAAAATATCTATGTGTTGGAATGTATAAAGCAATCTGCTATGAGTACATAGGTACGCAGTACTTTATTGGAATGTATAAAGCAATCTGCTATGAGTACATACGTACGCATTACTTTGCTATCAATATGTGAATCTGTATTAATATTTGGGGCTAAATAAACTAAAGTTGGTTTATTAGTAGGCTTAATATTTTCTATAGATAATGAATGTGCGTCTGTATGTACGTGCACTTGCAGCTATACAAATATGTCGGTTGTATATTATTCTATTCATACTCTACTACACATGATTGCTGATGTAATTAAATCACTTTATTACACCTTTGTTGCTATTGACGTTTTTAATGGCAATCATAAGAAAATGCAAAACAAATTTTATACCAAATTGTTTCTCTCGTTTTATGCACAATAGAAAGTAAGCTGGAATATTTTATTGTCTGTCCGTCTGCTTCCTTGTGGGCATACCAATAGAAAATAACTACTAGTGTATGGAAGTTTGATTGAATCGATTAGCTATGCTAGAAAAAATTGCATTAGGCTTATGCGTCTATTCGAAGTTAAAGTGGTTAACTTTAACCACACTAAAATTAACCACTTTAGATAGTAATGAGAGCGGCTTTGAAGAGAACGCAAATTTTCTTGTCGTTTCATTTCTCGATCATCTTTGAATCGATGACGATACTGTAAAGGTCGCATTAGAGCAAAATCGTTTTTTGACAATATCCGAGATTGCAGAATAGCTTGAATCAGCTCAACAAACGATTTTGGACTATATTCGGAAACTAGGATTTTGTGTCATTCTAAGAACGGAAAGTACTTTCCGGCTTAATAGATTTATAAATTATTTAATTGTGTATGCATGTATATGTATGTAAATGTTTTTGGTGTATATAGATAATTTATAAATCTGTTAAAAAAATATCTCGCATTTCATAGGAAATTTATAAATTAAAGTTATCCCCTCTGAACCTGGAAATATAAATGCGAAGTCGTTGTGTTGTTAGTCTAAAGGGCGCTCCAACTGGTGCAGGCAAAAACTTTTGTATAATTTATGGAGAGCAATACGAGGTTGCCGGTGTACTTAGTTGTGTTCTTTCTTCTTTATTCAACATTACATTATTTCTCTCTTATTCTTAGATTGGCTTATCTAATGATAAGTGTTCTTATTGACGGGGAAGGATAATGTAATCTTCGTTTTGATGGAAAAATGTTTTGTCCTTTTCGATAGGAAAGGAAAACGTAAACTCTTTTTAGATGCAAAGGAAAACTTATATCGAGTAAATGAAACTCTGCATTCCCTCGTAATCAAATTTCATACGCAAGCTAATGGCTGGTTCGGCTTAAACCGGCTTTGCTTCTTTTAATTAAAAATTCAATTGTTTTGTTAATTAAATGCTAAGTTATTCAAATCAATTTTCTCTTGTATTCGTTCGGCCGTGCGCGTCCACTTGTTTACTCTTCCAAGTAATCTCCGTAGTGCTACTTGTAATAATTGTAATATTCATGCAGTTTTTTTCTTCTCTTTTTTATTACATTGCTAATCTTGTTGTTGACTCCAAGTTCGTCGACCTATGGCATAACAGTACTAAATTCTCGTTCCCCTGTAGGTTAATTTTATTCGTAATGTAACAGGTGTCCGATAATTGTCGTTGTATTTGAAATCGTGTGTTCTATCGAGGCGGTTATCGCGGTAGCTGGTTGTGTTTGCATAGCAAAAACTATTACAAAAAACTTGCAACTAATTATTTAAAAATTATAATCGACATTGATTTATTAAGTGTTATTGCTGCTGCTGCTGCTGCTGCTGCTGCTGCAGCTGCTGCTATACTTGCTATTGTTCTTTTTGTTTTCAATTTCAGACACATTACTTGGGTGTAGCGGTTTTTTTCCTAATTTCCGAGAAATATTATATTAATTTATTATGTTACCCGTAACCCGTATATTCTATTTGCGTTTTATTAAGCGAAAGCATTAATATTGTATAGCAAATTATATACATTTTATACGATTGCATAGGTGAAAATATGCATGTAAATAACGCATTTTATCAATAAGTACCGGGACTAACATTTTATCTTCAATAGAAGAGAAAGGAAGGCAGATTTTTTCTTAAAAGGGGTGCTAACAGAACCACAGTGCAGCGAAAAAAGCCGATTTAGGCGTGCGAAGTATTTGATTGGTGGACAAATCTCTCTTACTTGCTTAGAACGCTTGGAGATACCGACGTATAAGCACAGCACAGCCTATGTTACGTCGACTTGCACGAATATCAGACGCACTGCAATATCGGGACGAACCGACAGTCTGCTAAATAGATGGGATCCGGTACAAACCATGCTAAGCAGTTCCAATAATAACTCAACCGTCAATCAGCAAGTTTGGGGTGCCCGTACAATGGCAAATTTGTATGAGCTGAGGTTCGAATTGCTGCTGCATTCACAGTAAAAAAGTGTAGAGTGCCTTAACAAATCGACATACACAGAAGACATCGAAGTAGAAAAGAAGCGCCAAACTGATTGCATCACTCTTGAAGGCGACTATGCTGCAAAAAATAAATGTTATTTCCTTTGTCCTGGGACTTATTTTTTGCTATATCATATATAAGAAATATGTATGAAAGTATATCTTAACATAATTATTTATACATTATTGAATTCATAATAAACTAATCGAGTTAATCTAATTCATTTACTAGTAATTATAGCATTAGCATTAGGGAATACAAAGTATAGGTTGGCGCCAATGGTATATTAGTTTATAGTATTTATACTTTATGGTGTTTAAAAAGTAAAACTTCCGCTTCATAATAATATCTTATGGCAAGAAATAATTCGGCCTTGCACGACTCTAATGGGGGGACTATTTCTTTTTATTGGGAAACAACAAATTTAGATAATCTTAACATTCTATATATTTTTCTGTCTGTTCGACGCAAAAAGTTACACAACACTTGTGATACAAGGGTATATTAATTAATTAATAATTAACAGTGTTCCGAGATCCACTACAGTGTTTTCACTTGTTTGAACAATATATGTGACGCGTAGTTACTAGAATTTGACCATCTAAGAGAATTAAGAGAGTTGAGTGTTATATAATTTCCAACCCACACTTATAAGTCGTAGAACTATCCTCCGGTAGTATTTCGTTATACTAATTGACAAATTCATCAAGTTTTAGAATATTCTTGGCAAAACGATCAAGCTAATAATAGCTTGCCTCACTTTACAATCTGTTATTACCAATGCGTGCAACGCATGTAAGCGGACAGGCAGACAGACAAGCTTAGCGTGGGTCTATGGCAAGCCCTTCAAGATATGGTATACATCCGCATGAGCTTAACATACCCTTGCACTATCAGCGGTGTATTATAACTTTCATTAGCTTTAGGTTTCTCTTTTTTATCAAACTCCCGATACAGTCGCAAAATTTATCGTGCATGAACGCCATACACAAAAAAAAGAAAAAAAGTTAGGCCGATATATGGCTTACAATATTTTTATATTGATAACGTAAAGAGCTCATTAGTAGCAGCCCATGCACCTGCTACATGTACAAGAAATTTGGAGAATGATATCATCGACTAGTACCTCCTATTGAAAGCTTTACTGCGACCTCTTTGACTCGTATATTTAGAACTGTTGTTTCAAGAAAAGGCGATCAGTCCCAACAGTGAAATAAAAGCACTTTTTGCTGAAAGCGGCATTGTATTATATTACGGAGTGTTTCGTCTTGTAGTTGGGATGAGATGGGGTGATCAATCACATTTGTAACGGGCGATCAATTTAATAAAAATCAATTGAAGAAACGAGATCATTATCAGTTCGCAAGTTGTAAACAACACACTCATAAATGTTTTTGAGTATTTCTCTCGGAATTTGTCGGAAAGCAATCAAGCATTTTACTGCAATTGAATGAAGACACAAACACACGTATAGAGCATATGTATTGCAGAGCATATGTGGGCATTGTGTAGTATCAACTTTGCTACTATATAACTGACTCATAATCATTTTTCATACGATTTTTTATAATTTTTCTTGTTTTCTTTTATTATTACAAGCAATCTTCCTCACGACTCTGTACAAAAGACACATTTATATTCAAATTTATACATGTGTGCATGTGTGGGGATATTTAAATAATTTCACGGTTGACAGTATTTGTATGATTAAACTTCAATTTCAATTTAATGATATGCTTAAGTGATATCTACCTTATGCTCATCACTTTGATTTACAGATTATTTTATTATCAGACTTTAGCGTGATATTCATAAAAGCAATTAAAATTCAATCAACGTCTTTTCCTAAATATTATTTCTTTAATACTGAATGCATCCAAATTGTTTTGTATGCGTTCGTTATTAATAAACACCTCATATATCAATGATTTTTATATGACATATTCATGTGTGAGAATTTAATCACTCAAATTACGCATGAAGTGTACGAAAAAATGAAAGATATGCAAATAACAGAAATTATTAAAGCCTACAGCACTTGTAATGCAAGGATATATTAAGCATATATAGGGTATATGCAGTACATAGGAGAACTTAGGACATAAACCCCCCTACGATTGCACCCATCGATTCAGAGTCAGTTTGTCAACTTGTCTGTCCATCTGTCTCGATACATAAACCTGTCCTTGTTTGGAGAAAAACAAAAGAAGAATTTAAAAGAACGAAAGAAAAAGAAAGGCCCATCAATCTTAAAGAAGTTCCTGAAAAAATCTTTCTAAATACTGATTTTCTCCAATGTGGGTAGAAATTTGTTAATTAACGGCAATCTACACTGTCAATATTTTTCTCGATAAAAGGCAACACAGTCAGTTATGTTGAAAAAATCGACGGCTTACGCTGTCTAGCTACGAAATCTCACTCAATATTTACTTCGAATTAGTCGGGGAGCATGTCTAAAGACGAGTTGAGACGTCAGATCATTACGCAGCAAGTTTAAACTATAGATGTACTACTAGTCTACAGAGCTTTTACAAAGCTTCGAAACGGTCCACTTGCTACATTAAAAACTCATCCGTAATTTTTTTTTACTATTAATTTTTCTCCATTGACCATATGTTCACATACAAAGAAAAATCATATGTTTATATGGCGAGGTTAATCGCTGAAAGCTAATGAATGCATTCGTAACGCTTGCGTTTTCCAATGAAATGATTTAATGATATTAGTGAAATCACCCTTAAAGTTAATGCAGCGTTGGTAAGTCTTAAAAAAACAATCTCTGAAACGCAGCGGAAAGTTCTTCGGCGGTCGTCGTTCAACATTGTAAAATTATATAAAAGTTTCCAAACCCTTCTCCTGCAACGATTACAAGCAATCGGTTTCCCAATATCCTGACACATGGGACGCTAATGCAATTTAACGAGCGGTGTAATGTACACTAACTTTTTACCGCATGCGCTTATTTATATAATCAGTCATCAATCATTTTGTAATCTTCATTTTTTTATTGTTTTTATTATTAAGAAATTTTCTTCATTTGCACAAACTTAAAAATTTAATTATCTTTTATAATCAAAATGCGCATACATTTAAAACGGAGAAAATGAATGAGTTATTTTTTTTTTTTTTTAATTTATTTGAAAACTTCCAGATATTTATGCCTATCAGTAGGCAACGCAGAACATATGTATGTTTGTACGCGCGTACACACTTACCATTTTTGTAATAAGAAGAAAACATAAAACAGTTACTTTATATTGACGAACTTTCGACGTTAACTTTTTTCGTTTTAGTTGGTCCTACACCAGTCCGTAGAGCACGTTGGCGTTTTTCGATTTTTGCTTTTTGCTACTAAATCAATGCAATAATTCTTCTGCGCAAAAGTTCCAAATGAATACATGTTTATACGCTCACATTCTTTCATTCATGCGCGCATTGAAGACTTCCTTTCTGAAGGTTTTATTTTCTTCTCTTCTTCTCTTCTCTTTTTTTTTGTATTTAATGTGTTTTGTTTTTCGATTTCGATTTCGATTCTTTTCTGTTGATTTTGATATTAATGTGAAAATAAATCTTATTAATATCGTCGCAATTTTTGTGGCGGCCCGTTTGTATGCCCTCGGAATACAAATTAGTTATAAACTCATGTTTTTTACTTTATTATTATCATTTTTCCATATATATTTTTTTTTTAATTTTTTTCAATTTATTTTTATGGCGAATACTTTAAATGCGTCCAGAACTTTGCTTTTTTTTATTTCACATTGTCTCATTAAAGTTTGGTTTCTTATATCCCCAACATTAGATAAGGATGATATAACAATGTCGATGTTCAGTTTGCAATTTTGATCTTATATAGTATCAGATCTTATATAGTATTTGTATGTATGTTTTCAATCGTAAAGTTGACTCGCTAAAGTCTTCTTGCCGCTTATTTTTTCAATTGTTGAAAGTGCAAAGTTTAATACTCCCGGAGAGGGGGGGCGCAACGTCTGCTTGCAAATCTGTTTTATAGAAAATAAAAAACTAAAAAAAATAATTTTAAGCAAAATATAAATCATTCACTTACAGCCCTTAATCAATATACGATATAGATCAAATCAGAATTATGTTTGGAAAATTTCATCCTTTTAGTTACCTTAAGTGGTTAGTATTCAAGATTTGATCTAACATGATACAACATTGATGTATGCCACGTTTAACACACATTCTTAAAGAAATAAAAATATTCCGTTTTCTATGATTATCTAAAATAGTTATTGTTGAGATTGGGCTATTTTAGACCTTGATCTCTGATCTCCTCTTTTTTGAGTGTATAGAGCCTCTAGCCTAGCGTCGTCCTATGGAACTTAAAGAATGAAACGGCAGAAATGTTTGCGTGCGTGTGCGTTTTTCTTATGGTATGTGAAAAGCTCTCTAGTACCATCGTTGAGTAAGTTAAGTTCATGGGCGTAAGTGTGTGTGTTTTTTATACGTTTATATCTTTAAATATCCACCGAAACAATGATTCCCATGAGAAAGAAGCAAGCCCACTGTAATGGGCGTTGTTTGGTAAGATCCGAATTATTGTTAATAGCGTTCGTCCCTGGGCCAAAACACGTCAGTCTGTGGTCTGTAGTTTGAACATAAGAAAGCAGCGTGGACAGACCTACAAACAAGCTTAAATTGATCCTAAAAACGAGTAAAAAAATTCTTTCTGTCTGGAGGGACGTTTATGACTTCTTCAAACCGTATTAGAAGCTGTACAGAGGGTTGTGGACGTGGCTGGCCAATCGCAACTTTTTTGCCCTGAACGTTTAAGTGGCCGTAGGGATTATTTGCGCTGCCTTTAAATGGATTTCTTTTATAAGCTGTGCATAAAGGTTTGTTTTTTTTTTCCTATTACGGACATACTGTATTGAAGTCACGCCAGTCCTCGCGCCGAAACCTTGAAAAATCTCACTATTTCTTGTAGAACTCATTCTCAATATTTCGTATATAAGTCAACAAATGAAGAACAAATAGGCTGACGAACACGACAAAATAAATGTAGTATTTTAGGGGAAAAAAAAACATTTTATCGATCGCTGGTGCATACCACTGCTTGCTACAAACCGAACGACAAATCTAATATACCTCCATTCTTCGTTGCTGAGTGAAATAAAAGAATTGTTTTTTTATAGATTTTTTTTAATATTCACTCGAGGTAGATTCGTTTTGAAGTGAATGCGAATTTTTGATTTGATGATTTGTGATTGTAAGTGTGCATCTCAATTAAATTCGCTGATACAAAGTGACTCATGGAAAATTTAAATCTTTGGTTGTCTTTAAAAGTTATTGCGTTATTTTTTTTTTTCTTTTTTAAATTAAAATATGTAACCATCTACGGAGAAGAAGGTCATGACTAACTCCACTCGCAACTTTTCGCCAATCCAGATTTAAGACAAGTCTATTAAATGAGCAAAATACGAAGTTCATAAAAAAACTATACAAACAACAATAAATATGATATTTTTCATAGTTTTTTTGTTTTTGTATTATGAGGAAAATAGCGGCATAGTGCACAAATATTAACGCATTCACCAGAAAAAAAGAAGAGGTCTTCTTCATTTTTATGTCGTAGTGCTAACTCTTCAAAATAGTCAACCAATTTTGAATCCTAGATAAGAAAATTAAATAAAGTACGCGGGTGCGTCGTAGAGAAGACATGCATTACGATCTGGCCAGGTTCCTCTTCCCTCTTCCCTTTTAAAAGTATCATGTGACGCAAAGACTAAGTTTCCAATCTGTTAATTTCCAACAATAGTGAAATCGTAAAAGTCCGGAGCGAGACCTTTGAAATTGACAAAAAATTCTAAAATAATTTATGGCACTATACTGTGTTATTGTTAGAGATATATTTATTTGTTAGTGCTTAGCTAAAGTGCAGCTACAAAAACTAATTCGAAGATAACTATAACAAGGAATCGAAAAGACATATACGTATACAATCTTCCACAACCGCAACCGGCATTAGAATTTATAGTTTAGGCATTAAGAAATTAAATTCACACGAGCACCCATAAGTTCTACCATAGAGCTAAGAGGAAAAATTGCATAGATTAATCGATTAAGATTAGCGTCTTAAACGAAGGTTCCATTCTAATTGAACTTAATGTACCTAACTAAGCTTACCGCAGAGTAACTTTCCTGCAGAAAACCAAAATATTCTAGGGCATCTTAAGTAAATCTAACACATAGATAGCAGCAATACACCTACAATTTAGTGTAGCACTAAATGAACTAAGAGTTATAAGAACTGTCACGCAACCACTCACTTCGATTCGATCGATTATCGAGAAGCTTTTGCTACAAGAAGAGTAGAATTCGGCCAACTAGCCTATGTACAAGTCATAGGCCTTCATATATGTTTCATGAAATGTCAAGGGTCGGTCTACGGTTCTCATCATCGGGCTATCGTACGATACGATCGCATCTTGGTTTGATGATGCCTTCGTATCGAGCTATGCTTCTCGTTCGTTGCATTTAAAAGGAGAGTTTGATAGTGAGTTTGCCCAGTAATGAGAATCGTAAACCTAGCCCAGGTATTGAGACTCGACTTTAGCACTTTTGTGAGTACAATATAAACCTTTTAAAGTCATTTACCTAAAAGAAAATTAGAAAACACAGAAGGATCTCTGCCTTTCTTGTAAGTTTCCGAGTTTACAGTGATCGTTATATATATAACACATCAAGCAATAATCTCCTAGGTCATCACATAGATGTCGTTGCGCTCTTGATGCATCCGAGGATTTTTGGATGGTATCAATCGACATGACGTTCATGACATCCCATCAGTTTACATGTCCACATTTTAATTTTTGTAAACACAAAGATGTTTCAAGAACAGCAGGTGGGCTCTCTTCACTCCAAATGCCGATTTCACTTATTTACGAAACAATTTAAGTAAATATGAGCTTCATTTCAAATGCCCAGATTGTACCCCGAATTGGGCCATGATTTTTGGGAGAAGCACTACCAATATGTATACCGAGCACGCTTGTGAAGTTTTGCGCGACAATGCTCAACATGAATGTTAAAAAAAAGCTTGAGCTTTGCGACGTTTAAAATATTAGGCGATTGCTTGGCTAGCACAAATCGCGGAATCAGATAAACTGTGTTGGTTCATCTCTTGTTGTGACTATTAAAATCGCATTTACAACCACATAATCTCATTAGAAAAACTAAGTTAGTCTGGCTAAGTTACTAAATCGACCGGTCAAATCGATAATTATCGAACAACCATATAAAGCTAAAATTGTAGATGTGGCTGTCAGTTGATTAGTTTGTCTGCGAGACAATGCGGAAAACATGATTTCAAATATGCTTGACAAACAAGATTCGATATAGCAGGGATACGTGGAGTAAATGGAATTTACCTGCTTCTTGCATATAAGTATCGTACGCAAGCTTGTTAGTGTTTGGCGCAAATCGAAAGCAACTTCTTCTCAGATCAATTTTTCGAAATAATTTTGAAAGGCAGCGAAAAGAAGCCAGAAGTCATTAAAGAATTGCAGAAAAGATTTATTTTTGTACATAATACCTATAAGCGATTATCTTCTTCTACATTCTGCTCGGCTAACGGATGCTATAAATTTTATACTTAAATTAATTAGAAACCCTTATGTATATTAAAAATTTAAATAAAATACATTAACTAATTCTAAAATAGTTTCTCTTTCAACTCAAATTCATTTATTTCATCATCATTTTTTTTCTTTTTCTTGATATTGAAACAACGGTATTCTTGCCGATGCCAAATTAAAATTTTTTTTCGAAACTAAAAAAAATATTTTTATATATACACATGTATATATATTTTTTAAATATATTTTTATGTTGAAAACACATCTGCTTGATGTGCTCTAAATATGAATAAGAAATTAAATTTACACAAATACCATCAAGAGAGACAAGCCAAGCCGACTGACAAACAACAACCTGACAAAAAAAAAAAAGAAAAAACCGAAAACATAAAAACACAAACCAAACAATTCTAAAAACACTTAATAACCACAATTAAAATTTTGTATGCGTCTCAACATGCAAAAAAACGAAAGAAAAAGGAAAAAACACACAAGCACGCAAATGTTCTGCTGCTATTCGATTCGGCATAAGAGCAATTACATATCTTTTCGTGTTTCTATGGTAGAGTCGTACATACATACATAAGTACGTACACACTCATGAACACTTAACTGCAGATGTCGCCACAATGTTAACGTGGTCAACGTAGATTAATTGTGCAAGAGCGCCAAAAGTGTGCGCACTACACATACGAAATGTTTACTGAGCAAGAATCACAAATAAGTGAACAAAAAATCTGTTATGACTAAACATATTTCAGTTACGGGCAGTCGTCGTATTCAAAACATTAGACTGAAAGAAGACCATTCAAGTCAGTGATGCCAAAGAACTTTACTCAATTCGCTTATCTATTATGACTACGCCGCGTGGTTTATCTTGCAAGTGAGAGGATTTCGGAAAATCCCATCTAATTGATTGTGTTTAGCGTTTCGCTAGCAAAAAGCTTTCACCCAAGTTACGCCACGAAGTTCCTGCATTATAAGATTAATTTCAGCGAAACAAAGGAATTGAAGAATTAAATTAAAATGAAAGACGAAACAATAAAATGGAAAGAAGACAAAGACTATGGCATTCTTTTCACGAGATTAACTTAAAACCCATATTAAATGAATTAAAAAAGGTACGAAATGGAAAGAAGGCAAGACATACCCACATCCTACTCGGGAGATGCATAAGTCGACTACTGTCGAAGTGCGAATGTGTGACTAACTCAATACCAATACGCCAAAGCGAGAGTTTGGTAAACTAGTTATCTAAACACATTAACTTGGTTGACGGCTATACACAACTTGGTTCATTAGTTGTTAGTGCTTAGCTATGATATCGGTAGTGTAGGACTAACTATACGGATTAGTTTTGATCGTATATATTGAGCTCGGCAAGGAGACTAACAGCGTTACCCTTAGCATAAACGCTGACAGATTAGTCTTGCCGAGCAATAGTGAAGCCGATCTTGTTGTCTTTAGCGAGTTTTTGGTGTTCTGACGTTTAAGCACAAATTTGGGGACTACAAAAAACATGACTTATATGTGCTCCACCTTTGAACAAGTCACTGAGCATTTTTTAATAACAGAGTACAGTGCAATAGTGTAAAAGCAAAAAGGCTGTTCCTTCTCAAATTATTCCAAGCTGTTATGTGGAGGACGTTTAGCGTTTCGCTTATTTCCTGACAACTTCGATTTCATCGAATTTTACGATGACTGCGAGATGCAACTTTATTAAAGTGAGTAGACTAACCTCTTTTAACAATAGAGCGGCTAGTTTTAATCGCTAATGCGTATACTAGATTAGTGCTAGAATTTATTCCTTTGATCTTATTAAGTTATAGTAACGATAACAGTTATGTAAAAGCAACAACAACAGGTAAAAACTTGTTCATATCATATTGAAACAGCATATTAATAATTTACCTTCAATGTGCTACCTTTTGCAACGACGCGTACTTTTTTTACACTTCAGCTTGTGATTTCACACTCTATCAACCCTGTTTTAGTGCAGTCTTGTTAGCGGAACACGAGCATTAATTTTATGATTGTTGAACCACGACGATGCCAGAAACCTGGGTTGTAAGCGGTGAACAAGTGTGATTCAGATTTTTGCAAAAAAACCCTAAGAAGGTTAAACAATTTATAATTCAGTCTACTTTGTCGAAGTGTTATGAAACGGAAAATGCGTTGTCGACAAATAGGGAAATTTAAGTTAATTTCATTTAAGTTATGTGTTAAGAAGTTGAACACCATGTAGCCAGATTAGTTAGATCTGATTAAGGATTATTGGAACGGGGTTTCGAGTTAAAAAGGGGTCGAAGATGTAAACATCAGAATGTGGGATGACTTGATCACCAATATGTTTATCTTTAGTATTATTGTTGCAGGCATAGTTACAATGTAGTTATCATGTATAACTTAAGTGCTGTGAATGTAATCGCTTTCCTTCATAATTTCTCTCTGGTAACACTTGTTTACTAGCAACAAAAGAATGATGTGTTTGATAATGCAACCTAAATGTATCCGAAGAGTCAAAGCCAGCGGCAAAGCATTCCAATGTCGAGCTGCTCGGAGGATAAATAACTGTTCGTCCAGAAATGTGGAAATACTTGGTATAAAAGATCTATTTGATCTTGAAACTGTAAACGCTGTATCAAAAGGTGGGACGATCGACATTGAACGGAATGCAGATTAAACTTTACGCAGTCGAAGTAAGAGTGTAATACAGTCGACAGTACAGTGGGGCCTATCCAAGTTATACGACCGGCAACTGGAAAAGTCGCCAATAAAATATGCAACATACGACATGAGAAGAGATCCGCAGTAGAATTATTGTGTTAATCATCAGCAAACAAAGCACAAAGAACGCGTCTTCTTTTTAGATTCGTTAAGACTTGAACATGAGAAGTGCTGAAAGTTAAGTTCATAATAAGCTTACAATTAATAAATTTTAAATAGCGCACAAGTCTGCGGTTAAGTTACTTGGAAGAGAAAGTAACGCAGCAAGAAGAACTCCCTCGTTTTCTCCCAAGCACATGCAAGTTGACGCTTAATTTGTAAAGGATTCTTGTTACGTACAGAAACCACAAGCAAACAAAAAGGCGTGAGGTTATCTGTTATCAGTTCACATATAAAAATGAGCAAAATTTCAGTGCAATCTCAAAAAACTTTCTCATATGTGCAATCCTAACATAAATGAAAAAAATTGAAATAAAAACACTCACGTAAAGTGTTTAAGCACAAGCTACACAAACAAATATTTTCTTCGTTCAAATTTGGTTCACATTTTACATGTTAAAATATGGATCTACCTTGAGCAACCCAGATGTAAAAATTCATGGTTCGATTCCGGCGTACCATCCACATCGATTCAACGACTAAGTCGCTTTGACAGGAAGACGTTGTTCTGTGCGTATTAAGTGCAGAAGGGAGTGGTCTGTTGGAAGCTATTAAAGTCTTCGTTAATATTAACCAACAACAATTGTTAGATTTGGACTATACCCTGTTCAAAGAAGCAACGCAATATAAAAAGCGGCATACGTTGCAAGCACACAGCTAAGAAGTGCTGGTGGCTTGCTCACTAGGCTCGAGCTTCCCCACCTAACACTTATTTGCATTGGTGTGGTAAGCTCTTGTCGAACAGCACTTAGCTTGTTGCGAAAACGACTCGGCAACTGGTTTGCTTCAACAGAGCAACAATTTCTTTGGCATGCATCCACAAATGTATAACTGGCGCTTAGCAACATTACGGAAAACCATTTTTTTATAATTTTCATGGAGGACTCTACCGCGCTTGAGATTTGAATCTGTGACTATTGAGTCGTTAGTCGGGATCCCTTGCTTACTCGCGCCCGCAGACAGGCCATCTGTTTTTGATTTGCTGACTCAGGGAAGAGGAAGAATTTTCATAGAATAAACGCCTACACCTATGCACTTACCTGGTAAAGTGAGAGACTTTATTCATGCAACAGTCATGACGGCGTATCATTTCAATTTGTTAACATACGTAACATACTTTTTCATGTGCGATATGTAAAACTACTAAGCGCAAGGTCTTTTGCAAATTGTCTAGAAGTTCTTTTTGTGGATGTATAAAAAAGGAAGACTTGCTCCCTTTTCTAATTTCTCATTTTCTTACGTCAGATTAATAGCACGTAGCGAACAAAATTTCCAAATACCAAATATTTTACATTTTCCCTTGAAGATAAAGACAACCAACGACGCGTAAAGCAATTGTTCCTTTTCAGAGACCGGTTTTCATTCATTTCATTCATTTAAAGTTTGCTTAAACAAAGGGTCCCATCCTGAAGAGAAGTCCCTGCAGTTGGTAGAGAAGCTCGTTAGCCCACACAAGCAATTCTTTTTAGTTGAGCAAGCAAAGGAAACGCCAACACATAGGCTTTTGTCTTGTAGTCTTTCTTGAGTCTTTCATTTTTCTGCCCTTCATTTCATTTAAGACTTCAAACAGCTAACGCTTTTTATTCGTTTAAAGCCGATTGAATAGCGTCACCTTTGGCCAGCGAATCCCTACAAGTTTTTCTACATTTGTCTTCAAGTTGCTACTTCACTCATGCACGGTACTGTACGCGTCCAACAATGAGTCTATTAAAGAAATAAGATTCTTATCTAATATATAAACCGCTACCTAGATGCTGCGACGAAAAAAGCAAATTATAACAACGAGCAGAAACATAACAATAACAATAACTTTAAACAATTCAAGAATAACTTGTGCAGATTTTTTGGGCGCCAAACGTTACAAAAAATGAGAAAAAAAAGTGCAATGTATTTTTATTTGTCTCACTCCCTGCCTCACCGATGTCTGGCGATGTTCCGAACTGAGGGAGGCGCCGCCGCCGCCTCAATGAAAATGCATATTTTTTCTATATAAAAAAAAAAAAAATGAAAAGAAAAATGACAAAAAATTACGAAAGACCACATTCGCGCGAGTAAGTGCCGTTGATGTTTTTGTGTTTTTGTTTTTTTTTTGTTGTTGGCGCATATAATTTGGCACGCAAATTTGTCACCAAACGCGTACACGATTTTCTTTAGAAGTAAGGCGCGAAAAAAACAACTAATGTGAACTAATGAAAAAATTCCTAACACATCCTAATATGCTTGTTTTTATTCCAAAAAATTATCAAGTGTCGCCATATGCTCATAACCTAGGCATGCATTACGTCTACGCTCCTAAGATATTTTACAACTACCTACGTTATAATTTTTATGTATCATTAAAAATTAGTTGCTCTCAAGCAGATTTCTTTTTTCATTTAAAAAAAAAATACAAAAAAATTTAAATTTTTTTGTTTTTTATTGCATATTATCAGTAAAAGCAAAAAACATAAGCAGGATGGAATAGCTGCAAATTATTTGCCCCGTTATAATGGCCGTACAATAATTGAGGTAATTGAGGTCTAATGAAATGTTCAACACCCATACAATTAGATTAATAATAGCAAATAAGAGATGCTGACTCTAAAGAAATTTGCGTAGGCGTGGTATCCAATTACAATGAGAAAACAAAAACGCTCTTATATCGAAATATTTGTCTCTAATTAGAAGAAATTCGAACAATCAGACTTGATAAAGGAAAGAAACCTAACATGCAATTAGGAAACGTTCAAAAGCACAAATCGAGCATAGTTCACGTGTGTGGAATGAGAAATAAAACTCCTCCGCAGTAACGCGCCAGAAAATTTGCGAAAACTATAAGAAAAAATGCAAGAATTCTTATTTATACTGCGTGCGGGAATCTTCTGCTCATTTAATTAAATAAATGTCGAATTATTTCGATTATTAAAAAATAAGAAGAAACGTAAACGTGTGTGAGGTAGCAACTGGTTTTTAAATACTCTACACTTGGAGGAAGCATTTTCTAATTGTGAAGCGAATTTCTACTGGTCTACTGGTCTTTCCCCCTCTTCGGATTCGTGGCAAACAAATAGCCCCAAGAATGAACTCTACTACGCTCCAGGAAGGTATACGCAGGAGACTGAGGGGAAAGTTTTTTATCCAAAAGCATTCTTAGCGCACTCTGATTATCGACGCTTTCATCCACTGAACATAGAAAACATAGGAAATGTCGAACGCAATCCCAATAATGGCCAATCAACGAAAGTTGCCAAACACTTATTAAAACGATAGCTTACGAGCTCCTTAAATATTTATTAACTTTTTACTTCTCCGCACTTTAAAATATGCTTAATAGCTTTTCACCACACATTAAAACGCAATAAGATAAATAATAATAAATGACGATAATAATAAATTTTCATAATATATTTTAAAATTATACATTAAAGTTATTATGCTTATCTTCAATTAAAAGCAGTTAAGAGATTTATTTATTCTTTTTGCTTTAAAACGAATTCTCAATTTTTGTAGTAACAATACATTAAAGTTGAAGCGATTGGAAACACCTTGCTAGCAGCAATATAGGCCTCTTTTGAAGACACATCACAGAGACGTCATAAGTCACAACATACTTTTTTGCTTGCTCAGCAAACTTTTTTTACAACACAATTGATGTTGAAGTGCTTCATTGTGACTGTTTGTTTCCGAATGCCAAGATTGATACAAAGCCACAAAAACAATGTTTTCTTCTATGACTTGATGCTGGTCAAAACCCCGATATACATATCACTACTACAGAGACGTCAGTAAAGGATTTGCGTTATGATATGAGGGACTAAGTCGCGGCTATCGTTTGCTCATCAGCGAAAGTCGCGATGGTCGCTATGCAAGATTGGCATGTGATGTTATGTGAGATTGAAGCAGCATTAAGCATTAAGTTCCACCAGCAAATATAAAGTTTTGCATGATCCTTTAGCTATATAAACTGTGATCTGGTTGAATCCCATATAATTAAAAAAATCGAATTAGACGACAATCCGTCTTACAAACCCCATTGGGTAGGCAATGAATTTTTGAAAAACAATAAAATTTTTAATGACAAATTACGGTTTTTTCATTATTAGGCTTAAAACATAAACGGTGGCCCATGTATGCGTAGCATTGCAAAAGTAATAATACTTAAAGAATTTTCTTTTATCTGCGACTACTGTTTTATGTTTAATTTTTATGCAGTAAACTATTGCGGAGAGGTTATGACTCGCCGCTAATTACAATACGATTTTTCTCAAGTACCGTGAATGCATAGTTATTTTGGTTCCGCAAAGTTTTCAAATTAAGATAAAAAAAATTTGAATTTTGATCTTTTTTTGTGGTCGCCGAAAAATATAGGTTTGTTAGTTTAATCATTTCCTTCGTTACAATCGAAAAAACGCATCAGTGACCTCAAAAGGTAATTCTCTTCTATTATTGACATTATGATGATACTCGGAAAGAGGTTTAGTTATGAGCCCCTCTTCATGCTGGGGTTTGTCCTCCTTTGAAATTTGAAATACGCTTAACTTAGATTCATCGACCGAGCTGGATAGTGCTCTGTCTATACCAAAGAAAAAAGTTGCCAATCGGTCAGGGGATGTCTCTGTACACGATGCCGCTGAGGAAGAAGTCACGGAGGAGAATGGGGAGCACTTATTACACGGGAACAGTCAGAAAGAAGTAGCGTAAGGGAGAAAGTCATAGGGTGTGACCGCACACTGGTGGAGGTAAGTGTTATGTCTTTACTAGCTAAGCACTCACTATAACTACAGCCAAGTGTGAACACCACCTTGGTAGTCACGACTATTGTCTACTAGGAGAAGTTCGTGATTGATGACGTCGAACATATCACTAAGAAGAAGAACTTCTAAGATGGTACAACCGGTCCCCAATGGTCAACTGACTCGCCTACAACGAACAACGAACTGCGCAATTATTATGCAGATGCCTGCGGCGATGGGTATTCAAAATTTGGCTAAAGACGGTTATAAATTTCTTAGCGGCGTGCAGTTAGCCAAACCAGCAATGAGTAATTTCTCACGGTAGCCTTTTGTGTGTAGTATAAGTTGCGGCTACTGTTATTACGAGCTTGATGTGCTTTACTGAGTCTATAATCATAAAATTCTTTAATGTTAGTTTTGCGCTTCCAAGCTAAACATATTTCAAATTTCTACGGTAGTTTTTTCTTCATCCATACGTATTTATTGGTAAAGGAAGACATATAGTAAAAATGTTAATGGTTGGTAAGCACATTTTAAATCTATTGCTTGTATTCTGCCCGTCCTTCACATTATGATTAGCTTCAATGTGTGTTCTTGAAAATATTATTAATACAAAGATCATATAAGAAAGAAAATTAAAAATAAATAAATAAATCGTAACTCTGCGCAGAACGTAAGCTTCGCTAAGGTTCTCAGGTAAAGAGAAGATTGATCAAAAAGAAAAAAAAAAAAACGTAATGATATTCTCATGGACGTTGTGTGTAATAAATATTCTTATTGTCATTTAAACGTCTTATTAAATGTCATTTCAATGGATTTTTGTTTATTGGCGCCAAGTGTCATTTTACGCATCACAACATTGACATTTAGCAACAACGACATGGCACATTAGTGTGTATGAACACGACAACAACAACAGCAACACATAACACAATGCATAACCAACGACCGAGTGCAAAATGTCTAAAATATGCGTGAAAACAACGCGTTTCGTAATGGTCTTGTTTTTTCTTTTTTGCTTTTCGCTCGTATTTCACTCTCTGCGCATAGTGTTTAATATAATAAATACATGCATGATATTGCGCCAACATATTATTTGGGTTTTAGTATTGTTGTTTATTTTTTTGAAAAATTATTTTTTCTCTTCTCTTTTTTTTTTCGTATAAAAAAAACCGCCAATCAACGGAACAGTCATTTAATCAAGCGACCAACCAGACCCGACCAGACAACCAATCACTCTTGTTAAAAAAAAACAAAAAAAAACATTGTACGCATGCGCGCGCACCTCCTATGTGTCAATTTAAATTCCTGCTATCAATTATTTGTTTTTAAATAATATTGTAAACGAACTAAGTGCAACCTCAGCGACAACACTACTTCAATAATCACATGTACGTAAAAAGCACACACAGTCAGTCAGTCAGTCAATATACAACAAAGTATATGCGAAGCGTATCAAAATGTAATTTAACAGTGTCGTTGTGAACAAAGCGATGGTGTTTTTTTTCACATCCACATATACAAAACGATCCGTTTTTGTTCGCTGATATGACGTCAACGGCTATAGCTAAACGTATGAGACTGACTCCATAGCAAGGTAGGCCGGCTTATTGCCTGCTATTCATGTTTTTTTTTTTTTGCTTTCCATTTTACAAACCACTTTTCCCCCTATCTGTTCGTCTATCTATCAATATCATCGCTTAAGCAGTCATAATACAGTCTTATTATCAAAAAAAAAAAAAAAAAAAACGTGCTATACGTCAAAATACGTATTTCTGACTAAGAAAATATGAAAAAATGAAAAACAAAAAAAAACCGAAATGCTACTGCATATATAAACGAAAATGAATTACAAACACAGAGATCAAATAAAATCAAGTAGAAATAATTGCATTTCATTAATAATTATATGATCATTTACATTGAGAGTCTTATTGTGCGATAATAGTATTACACGCTTGGCGTTTTTTAAGTGCATAAATTGCTTTAATCATAAATGAAATCAATGCATGTATGAGCCGGGAATTATGCGGACTTGTAATCATATTCCAAGCATAGTATGCCATAAAATTATCATTGTGTGTTGTCTGTGATTCCACGCTTTGTTGATTCGCTTCTAACAGTTAGACATATTGCTTGGGATATAATATTCACAGGCCCATAAGTGGCCATGGAACCACTAGGCTGCGGCCAGTCCGCATCCCCTTTTTTGTCCTCACTTCTTCCTGAACATAAAATCACCGCATTACACGTATAAGTTACATCCGCATGAGTGATTTGTCGCATTAAAAAAAAAAATCCTTATGTTATATATATATGGTCTGTCGAGCAGAGTATAAAATTATTTGTTCACTTCATTATTCTTCTGCCCTTCCGTTCGTTCGACCATTTATCCATTCTTTAATTGATTTTCCATCTGTCCATCTCCCTGTCGGAAAATTGAGTAAAGGTTTTTCGCACGAATAGAACCAATAAGAAAACAATCTTTATTTTTAAAACTACTTTTCAAACCAACGACAAGACGGAGAAATACTTTTCCGTTGTTCTAATTCCCTACTTCTGTTACTTTGTTACTTAGGGTTTAACGTTTTTGCACTTCAGATGTTTTAAACCGAACTTGATTCCAATCAAAGGAAACTACATCATCGTCTCTGACATTGTGGTCCGTTGAAACGAACCCTTAGGCCTGTTCCATCAATAAAAATTAACAATTACTCATCGAACGCCTTCATGGAGAAGCCGGTTAAGATATATTTCGGTGAAATGATTTCAATTCTTCCTCTTATTATTGGTGCGTGAGGACCTTGGTGTTTTCTCACTAATCGCGTAGCATGTGAAGTTGAGTGTGAACCGGCATGCTAGAAAATATCATTCTAGGTGTGCTCAAGACTACCATATCGACACACTCCAAGTTCATGCGGCGGATATGGGTTGCAATCAACGCATTACGATCACGGCAACCGAAGATCTCTCTGAGATTAGAGTCCTGCCAATCTCGTCTTCTTAAGTGTCGTACTAATCTAACTGGGACTGCTCGCGATGATCGAGATTATGGTTATATTTTATATATCTGTGATGCTACAACGACACCTCATGTTATCTTAAGTTACATTATATCTTGCAACATCGTCATATATAGTTCATAAAATATATATTTGTAGCAATACAAAAACAATGCAAAACACTGCGTTCTTTGTGGCCACTCATTATTAGATGTTCCCTACACCTGTATAAACAAGATGACAGAAGGCAAAAAAAATAGGGAAAGCAAGGTAGACTGTGAGCACAAGCTGGGATGCATATCCGCTAGCTACACCTAAGGAGTACACCGACCCGCTTATAATTCTCGATACAGAGTACGTACTCAAAGCGCAAGCTTTCTTCGATAATGTCGTTGTATGAATTTATTCATAATTTTTTTCTTTTTTATTTCATGAATACTTTAAGTTGACTTAGATTTGGAGCGAAATTTCTAAATAAAATCTTCACCATAAAATGGTACATATTACACTGATTTACATTATTTTAAGTTGTCTTATAACACGTCCTTGGTACGACACGGAGAAGGTTTCGATAAAATACAGTACACATTTTGTTGGTTCGTATTATATCTAAAGTTAAATTGTGTTATTGTTCCGTGAGAAATGAAAAAATAAAACCGGGGGACGACCGCATTTGTGTTCAGTAGTTTAAAAAACTCCATCAAACGGCTCGGCAACGCATCGCAACGCTCAACGCAAACGTTTGCTTCCTAATGCCAGGATAAATTTCAGTATGATAATGTTTCGCTTTAATAAACAAACGTTTGTGATAAATTTCCAACAGATACTTAGAGTACGTAAATGGAATCATTGATGATCATGCTTTGATCGACTTAGTGTTCCAGCATATGTATATGCAACATAGGATGCGCAACTAATCAAAGATTTGAACCGACTTTCCTTTCTTACGTGCTAAAATTAATTTACTCATTTATTTATTTATTTTTTTTTTTTTTGCTCTACTTTTTATGATAATTAATAGCCCTAGAAAAGCTCTCTAAAAATCCTTCAATTCCCCTTAATAAAAGGGTGATCTCGATAACTCATATTATGTAACACTGGGTTCAAAAAGTAAAATACTGGCACTTCGAGCGTCATATAGAAAATTTTTTATTGTTAGATTAGTGCAGCTGTCATTAGCATCTGATAGAAGTTTCCTGTCATTCCGCTTGTTATTTATTAAGTCGTTGTTTATAAACTGTAAATGTGTATTCTATTTGCGTTCTATTAAACAAAAGTGCTAAAATTGTATAGCTAATTATTTGAATTTTATACAATTGCAAAGGTGAAAACGTTTATGTAAATAACGTATCCATCAATAAGTCCTGGGATCGATAGAGAGTCATCTCTAATAAAAGAAATCGATATGCTTATGTGTTTATTTATTTACATATGAAACACAGCTAAAATAAATTTACAGCCGAATTCAACTGACTCTTCGAAGTTAATCTTATACCAAGTTTTATTAAAAACTAATACAAAGTGTATGAAGGGAAGTAAAAAAAAAAAAATCATATATAAATAAATAACAAAGAAAAGAAAAAATCATGTACACATCTAGCACAGAGGCACACCCCCAAACGGTACAACGAGTTAACCGCCAAGGCATGGCACACGTGCAAGAGCTTCGTAACTGTAAACAACATCAGTTCATTCTCGCACATAGGGAGTTGTTAAAATCGCAGGTCAGTTTAAATACGACACAGGCAGTTCGCGCGTATTAAGGATAGTTTTCGTGATAGAATTTAAGGAGCCCGATGTTGAGATTAAGAGATAGATATCATTTAGGTTTCTGCAAACAACTCCGAACGGATTGAACAGACGGGAAGAATAACAGGAAGAAAGCGACCTATTTTCATAACGAGGAAGAGAGATAAGTTGCCGAAAACGCAACTTGCTAAGGGCAAACAGCAAGGACTGCTTTAGAACGCGTTAAATTGAGTCTACATAACACCGGAAAGAGACCACACAACAGAGGCGTACTCAAGTATTGGTCTAAGTAAGCGCGTGTACAGCGTTTTTGTAATGTAAGGATCCTCTTAATGAATTCACGCGTGGTGCCTAGCTTTACTTAGAGAGAGCTCAATGTGCAAATTAAAACGTAGTCTTTGGTCGAATGGAACCCCCAAATCGATGAACGAATCAACGTTTTCCAACTTGTGTGGATGAAGTACTTGGTATTGAACGACATGCTTCGGAAATCCAGCTGAATGCAACCCCTTCCTTTGCAATTTCCACTGGATTTTTACGTCCCACTCCACTTGTAATACAAGGAATGTGCAGATGTATGCAGTAGCCACAAGGAATGGAGATAGACACCGAGGTCTGTCCATCTGCCCATCTTGTTTTCTTTCATACAACCTGTTGAAAATGGCTCGGTTGAGATCACGTTTTCGAACGCTTCCCACATAACCTTTTGTTTCGAAAACTCCTTATATGAATAACTGTGTTAAGCGCAGCGGTGTAAGGGTTCGACATGGGCCACTTTAGCGTTTTTAGTTGTCTTTATTACGAGCAACAAAATGTGCACTTGTCTCTATTACACATGTAAACAAGTTAATAAGAAGTGGTTCTGAGCTAGCTAAGCCGACGGTCGACTGAATACAATCGCTATAGGCATGACCTTCACCTTCACCTTCATCCCATACGGAATTATTGTTTTCTAACCTGTTAAGAAAATTTAGTTTAAGCGCTTATGGTGCTTTAAAGATTGAAGAGGCGGAACTCGAGAAAGCGAAGTTTTCTCTATAATTAACTTAGTGTCTTATGTATATGACTAGTAATGAAATTAGGGGTTTTCAAGAGATATCAATAATCTGGAGTTGCGTAATATCTCTGAAAATTTTTACAATTTTATCTGTACACTGCATTCTTTCACTGCTTGTACTGTAACTATGCACGATAGTTAGTAGCAATAACTTAGTTTTTATCCGCATGAGTAGTCGAGCAGGCAAAGAATCACGACTAACAACTCGGGTCTTCTCTCAGATTCAAATCTCAAGGTGACCATATATTCTAAGTTATCCGGCCTTTAAATCCAATAAGGCTTTAATTGTTCGCGCATAATCACCATTTTTTTTTACTTTACATACTGATCTTATTTGTTTCTTTTACTTCGTGGTAACCCGAAATTTAACAAAGGCAAAAAGCTATTTGAATTTCTCGGCTATTCCTTAATCGATAGCACCCGATAATTTTTAATAACAAGATCACAGACAGATCGACATCACTGTTCGGGATCGCACAATACATTCAGCATTGTTGAAGGAAGCTCGTGAATCTGGTGCTGGTGTGCGGTAGATTGTTAAAATTGATTTAGAGATACTATGTGGTGTATGCATGTGATGCATGTAACGTGGTATATGATAGATTGCTGAAATTGGTATACAAATACTACGCCATACCTCTCTCGGCTTAGTCATAAGTCTAATCACCTTAACTGCAATTTATGGATGAAAAAAAGAATAACAATAAGATCAAGGTGCGTTAAAGGAACAAATTAAAATGTGCTAAAATGTTAATTTCCGATCACTTCTCGTAGGCGAATTAATTATCATCGAATATATGCAACATTTCAAGCAATAACTGCATACGTATATCGATTTAAGCAACGCAATCAACTAATTAAGCACTTTATGCCATAGTAAATAAGAAGTAAAAGAACTCAAGAAAAAAAGCTTGAAGCAAACATGTACTCGCGGGATAGAAAAGCTAAGCTTTCATAAATCTCGCATTTGGATAAACTGAGCGGTAAGCAGCGTATGCAAAATAGTGTTTGCACAACGGCAATAACACAATGGTATAAACATTTTTTTGAGGGCAAAGTAACCAATGAGTACAGAACACACAATGCCACAAAACCACTTCAAAACAAACAATCTAGCCGCACAGTTTACACCCAACTCTTGGCCAACCAAATACTACAGTATAGCACCTCTTTACTCCTATGTGCAGAAAGAAAAAAAAAAAATATGCAAACATTCATAGGTACATAGGAAGAGACAAAAACCAACTTGAAATTGGACGTAATGACGCCAGGCGCCAATTGGCAAATAACTAGCAAACGAAAAAGTTAACACAAAGCTTAAGCATAACATTTCACACATGTATGTATATGTATGTATATATACCAACCAACAAGCATTTAGAGACTATGGTTATTGTTGGTTACAACGCAGTATACACGAAACTTAAGTAAGTCATGGATACTGGAAGCACGCACACAAAGCACATATATTTTCCCAACTAGGTGAAGTGATATAGAAAGGATGGGTGGATGTGATATCAAAATAGCGTATGGTGCGCAAAGTGAAGATATACTAAATTGTGTGGATATGGAAGCTACACGATTTTCTGGGGAATCAAGCAAACGTGGAGTTCAACTTGATTCACAGTCACAGTCACAGTGAGCACAGGGCAGTAAACAAAACAAAAACGAAAATATGAAAACTACACTAAAATAACCACAGCTGGCAGCAATTGTGTAAATTATGTTGCACGCTGATAACCATCTCAGTGGAGACTCTGTGGAGGCACGATTTTTTGTCTGTGTGTACATGTCTTTTTTTTTTCTTACTGTTCCTTTTTCTTTCTTTGTTGTTGTTTACTTTTTCCTTTGTTTTTCTTTTTTTTTTTGTTGGTTGGCAGAGTTCACGTTGCACGTTTCACTTTTCAGAGTGACTGTTTTGGTGCTCGTTTGCTGCTTTGAGTTACTCGGTGTTCTTAACTTAAGATTGCTTTAACTTACGTACGTACGTATGTGCCTGTGATACTGTGTGAAGGCGGCTGCTATATGCATTTTTGTGCGAAGAGTAGTATGTAGGTGGATTTAATGTTAATGTTTTTTAGTCAAAAGTCAAAAAAAAAAAACAAGAAGAAAGATTGTTGTGGATGCTCTTCTGCTATAGATTCTTTTAAATCATGGTTTCAATGGCCAACTGACAGCAAAGACGGCAAAGAACGGCCATAAGTTCAATTAGACAAAACTTTACTCTAGATTTCTACACCTCGCAGATGTAAAGCAAGATGATGGGGATTCGTTTCGTGTGCCATTGCTCCGGTACGCTTCGGTTATTTACTTATTTACGGGTAGCGCTGTTAACGTTGCGGTGGTTCGCACACAGCAACCGGCTGTTAAATGAAATTGATGTTATGCATGATTGCAAAGGTGTGCGCACTTGCCTTTATTATATATATATATATATATATATATATATATATGTGTGTGTATTTGTGTGTATTTATTATGCTGCTTCCAGACAGATTTATAAATTCAGTCAGGGCATTTGTACGCGAAAAGTAAAAGATCTGTAGCGCCACAAAATGTTATATATGTGGCGCCATACTATTGTAACATCAATCGTTTTGCGTATAGGAAATACATTACAAACATACGTATGTATAAACATATCAGCCGGTGTGCTGTGTGTATTTTAATAGTAATAACCATTTCAAAACACAGAATGGCGTTGACAGTATTTGACGCGTTCGGCTGCTCTTCACAAATAACAAAACGTGTTGATTGCCGGTGGTGGTGGTCTTAGTGTAGAAAAAATATTTTACTACTGCTATATGCTTAGGTATAGAGGTTTACAGCGCACGGCTAAGAAATATTGAGCAATTATTTGTGTTATTTGTTAAAGTCAGTGATTTATAAACCCATTAAAAAATAGAGTTATTATAGCAGGAAAAAAAAAAGGAAAAGAGAAGATTGAAATCATTCTTAATATAAAGGAATATGAAAGAGGTGTGAATTACCACAATTTCCTCTTACCTCTTCCACACTTTTCCACTCCTCCAACTCTTACCTTTTCATCTGCATCTAAAAATGTTTAAAATTTTCATTAGCTCTGCCTTGGAATATTACTTTGTTCTGCTTTTCAGAGTTAAATGTTCTTCTTATTCTTCTTCTTCTTCTCTTAAAATTTTCAATTTCAAAAACATTAGTGTTTATCTCTGACAATTGACGCCTTCAAATTATGGTGTAGCGTCTAACAATAAACTTAATTAATTCCTTATGTCAAGCCACACGAAAAAAAAGTAAGTGTTTATGAAAATAAATACTTTATAAACGCTTCTACGTAATTGAATTTATCTTGAACATATGTGTAAACACTAACAACAACAACAACAACAACAACAACCGCAACAAGGCAACCACATTTAGTGTTTAGTCATCTATTGGGTGACTGGCTTGAAAGTTTTTGTGTCGCTTAACTCGCACACGTATGTACGGTAATTCTTTATTAATATGCACGTTCTGCACACATACGTTTAGTTTCTTTTTTCAACTTTTTCGCGGTTTACACATATATGTATATGTAATATAAAAACGAATAAAAAAAAAAAAACAAAGAAAAAAGATGCATAAACACCACGCCGAATTTTAGATACCGTTTACCGTTAGCAAGTACAATAGAGGCAGTAGATAGCCGAAAAAGTACTCAGCCCAATACTAGAGGCTTAGGGGTTGACTTTGGTTGTTTTGCCTTTCTATCAACGTTGGCTGATCGTCAAGAAAAGCGCTCCGACAGAAGTTTTACTATAACACAGGTTTGTCAAATCCCGCAAACCGCATAGGAAAAATGCCTTTTGCGATATCTTTCTGTTGTTGCTCAGATTACGGCTATAAATGTCGTATGTTAATGTGTATTCATTATTGATGAGTTGAGAGCGTGAGGTGCCTCATTTATAACAATAGACAAAAGCAAAAACTTTGTGGCGATTTTCGCGCCAGTGTTCACAAACACAGGTTTTTTACAATTTAAAACAAAGTTTACTAAGCCAAAAATGTCCCGTTTTGAGCCCTAAACTTCTGTTATGTATTCAATAAATCAATTATGCCTTTATATTGTACAACTATTGAGAACGCTACGCGAAAAACCTGAGCCCATACATTTTTTTTCCTCTTCTTTTTTTATTATGACCAATCACCCGGTGGTTGTCTTCTATATATGTAACACATTGGCCGCAAATCTAATGGATGTGTACGCAATTGGTAAGTATTGTGCATTTACGGACTGAGCGCTGAGCGCACTGCAACTGCATGTTTGCATTCGCGCACACTGACTTGTGGTTGTCGCGGTGTACTTATCTTCTTAGATAATCATGCGGATGAAATTCACACTCCTTTATTTAAGGGTGCTATGCAGGGGGGAGGAAACAAATGACTGTCCGAGGGGGCTGTACTATGGATCATTGAAACTTTCCAAACGAATTTCTCTTGATCTTTGTCAACTCATTAAAAAGTTTAGTGCTCGGTTTGACGTGGTCGGGACGAAACACATAGATTTTAAGCCTTATGCTCAATTGTGCGCTTTCATCGCGCTAGCCATTCACAGTCGAGAACTCGATCAAGCGTCTGCCCATGCCTGACTAACAATGTTTCTAATGTTTTTGTGATGCAGAAGGATTAGGATGATTTTCAAACTCGCTCTACAGAACGATTCCATCAATCTTATGGTTTAACCTTTTCTTTTGAAAACAATTGAACACAAGCGTAGATTGTATGTAAGAAAAAAACAGATGGATAGGCATGTAATCTTCTGGAGTGTGCTTAGGTTTGCTAATTGCTTAAAACGTATTGCTGAATGTCGCAAGTAGAATGATAAAACTAGTATAGTCATAAGTGGCGAGAGTATTTATAAAAATTAATTCAATTAAATGGCAACACGCGACTTTAGCACCTGAACCTAAATAAACAAACATATGTATTGAACGGTAACTCGAACTGTTGCTGCCAGTCATGTAAACCATCAGTCAGATGTTATGGAAAATAAGAAAAAAATAAGTAAAGAAAAACTAGTAATAATTATGTTACCTAAGCCACGATATACACATTAGCGGTTAAATACGCGAAACTAGGAACACCAATGCAGTAGAAAAAATGTGAATTTTTCAGTTAATTACTGTGACAATTTTTTTTTCTTCGTTTTTTTTTTTTGCATAATGACCAAATAAATAAAAGGTGTCAGTTTGATCGCTAGTAAAGCGTAGAGTGGAAATTATTAGAGAGGAGCTATTACCTTAATACCCAAGTTAGGTGGACATATAGCATTACGTTAATCATTGCAGAGAAAAAAATGTCTACTGCAGATCTCCTTATGGCATTTAAGTGACTCCCTGTTTAGGCAAAATTGCATTTTTTAACGAATTCTTAAGTAAGAAAGGAATTGAGTTTCATTTTATTTGTCATAAGCGAAATTGATTTCTTACGGCATTTCAACTCTCAGAGGGGTCGGTTAGAACGCGATTGTGAATCAAAACTTTTGAAGTATTTCACGAACCAAGTCATCATGTATTTATTGTGAGTAAAAACCGCAATAATGTTTTCTTAATCGATTGACATTTGAAGCGAGGGGCATCATATTTCATAGAAACCATAATATTCACTGGCTTACAATATTCTTTTTCTTCGCACGATGCTATACTAGTTATATATGTAGCTCAAAATACACATGAGAAACTTCCAAAAGCGTAGGCATATATGCTGACGGTGATATGTCAGGGTATTCAAATCCCCAATGGGAATTATCAAATTGGAAAATTGGTTTAAGCGAAGGAGTTGTCGAGTAGTTGTTAGTATATTTAATGTCGACCAGTGTACACAATTGTTCTAAATCGAGTTAATGTTGATCTCTGGCTAAAATGGAAAGAAGTCGAACTTCGTATACTTGATCATCTGATGATTTATCTAAGATGTTTTTCATCACAAGTTACGGAAAGTACAAATTCCGGTACAAATTCTCCTTAAGAAATTGCTTTTCTGTACAGTTTTGCTCTCCACAAATTGGTTTCCGTTACCACTTCGTCTAAGAGAAATTACTTTCTTTACAGCTTCCCCTTGCAGAAATGAATTTTATGCACAGCCTCACTTTCCAGACATACGGTCTTCCATGAGTTGATTCTCGGGCGAACGATACTTAATTAGTAAATTAGAGTCCAAACCAGTATGCTTTTCACTTCGTATACTTTTGTGTCTCACAGGCATAAGCAAAGGTTTATTCTGAAGGCAGTAAACTGATTCGAGTTTTGCTCGCTTACGGGCATGACAAACAAAGTCGGCGCAAACGAAAGTGCGGACTAATAAAAAATTTGGATAATAAGCACGCATTAGTCTTTCCTGGATTTTCTCAAGGGTAAATGAGAACAATGGACTTTTCTTCCGAATCCCTTGCCAAACCGTACTTGCAATAAGATAACTATCTTTTACTTAACCTATCTTTCGGGTTTCCTGAAATCCTTGATGCATAAAATTCATCAAAATTTTACCGCATAAATACTCAAAATTTTGAATACTTTGTCTTTGTTTTCAAAAAAGACTTCGACGCTCGTTGAGTCAACTTGAATTGGTGATAAAACGAAAACTAGACTTTGTTTCAACGACATGTTTTCTTTTTTGTTAATAATTTCTTAATAGTCATTGGCGTCGTTTTCAGGCGTTACCTGTTGTTAATCGGCGCTTGTAATTTTTTGTATGTCAATTTAAAAACTAATCTGCAAACAAAAGGCAAACAGACACAAACTATGACCAGTTTAGATCGAATCATTTAAGGCTTACAGTATCACACCCGAACAAGTTTATTGATTGATACTCAAGAGCTATGGATCCAGCATAAATATGGGCCGTTTTTATTAGCGATAAATTTCATTAAAAAAAATAAATATATATATGCATAACTTATTACTTGGACATTTCTAATAAGAAAGAAGGAAATGCAAAATCAAGTATCATCATAAAGCCATTGGTTATATTTGCGTACATCCGTTAATATTTGTTTTAGGTTTTCATCATTCTGAAAGTTTTCCATTTACTTCGAAATTGTTTCAAAGTAGCCGCGCCCATTTCAAGCTTAATTTCCCTGGAATATTCCAAACTGAGCCCCAAAGCAACTTGGCATCTCTCATCACCGATCAACAACATATATATAAAAGATAGCATTATTCTTACTATAATTGATTTAACCGGAGAAACAAATGCTAAGACTAAAAACTTAAAGCACTACCAGCTAAGTTTGTCGGCTTTATTGAAAAATCTACCCCACTATTGTTTACATATGCATATGTAGACAATATTAAATCAATGACAAAAGAAAAGTAATGAGCACATGGTAAATGCATACGAGATTTTGGGTTTATTGAACCTCACAATACCTTTTGGATTACCTACCGAATTAACTTAAAAATACTTCAAGGTTATCCACGGCATATATGGAACCGTTGCAAACAGAATACAAAAGTTAACATACTACCGTTTGCGGTAGGTGGAGATAGAAAAATTAACAAAACAGTTGCACACACTCGCATACACACACACACATTCACAACGTCCGATAAAACATATGGTTTTGTTTAGTATTGTGGTGCTTTGATGAAAATCTGTCATGCTGTAGTCACAACTCGAGCACAGATTAATGTAAAATGATTTATTAATTATAATCTAATACATATGACACGCTAAGGAGGAAAAGGGAATGAAATTGGATCACACATATATATAAACCTCATGACAATCTCGATGTAATGCTGCGCCAAATAGATTCAACATGTTGTTTAGATTTGTGCGGTGTATTGATTTACTGGAGTATCGCAAATACTACTAATACGGAACAGATGGCTTTTTCAACAATCAAATAAATTAAACGCAATATGGCCTTTAACGTGCATGTATTGGCTCTACCTCTTTCCCGCTATATATATATATATATTGTGTGCCCGTGCAGTTGTTATTAAGTGAATTGATTCTCATTTGACTGGCGACGATAATCTGATGTTTTTTGCGAATCTGTAGTTCAATGCCTAGCATTCGAGGTGGTGCTTATAATGATAGCACTAAGACTATCATGCAGGTGAATTAATTTAAATAAATTGAAACATTTCGTTAATAATTTTCCTTCAACTTTTATGTTATCGTTTAACGTATACATCAATCCGTAATAGCCGTTCAAGTTATTCGAATTAAAACTCATTTTTCAGCATATTTTTTTTCTCTTTTTTTCTTTTTTACTTTTATTTATAGCCTCTCAGGTGTAGATTGTGTGTATGCTTGGGTGTGTGTGTATGTGTGTATGTGTGTGTATGTGTGTGTATGTGTGTATGTGTGTATGTGTGTGTATGTATGTTTGTATGTGTGCCTGTGTGCATGCGTGCCGATCGCCTGAAGTCTTCCTAAAGTGATGACTTGGAGGTCCTACGAGATAAGTGAAATACACATAACCAACATTCTTCTTCCTTTTCGGTGCATATCTGTGCTAAGCGAGCGAGTATTCAAAAATTCTTGAGTCCTCCCCACAGACCGCAATGAACATGCATGCATGCATGCATGAACGCATGTGCATACGTACGTGTCTCTTAAGATATAATTTATGTAATTAAATTTCTGTTTTTGTACTTCTGTTTATGTATTTGAATTGAATCCATATATACATATACATATGTACTATTTGTGCATAAGTTGGTTGGTCGGTCGATCTGTTGCACTGCTTGCAGTACCTATGTTGTGCGCTTTTGAATGCAGCGTAGCGCACATAAATTTAAAGCTTTTTAAGGGCAAGGCGCTAACCCTGATATTTATCGATATGGTAAAATGAGAAGAGTAACTATATAAACACACACACGCACACACATGTACAAACAAACATGCATACATGCATACATGCATACATGCAAAAGTCACAACAAGAACAACAGTAACTTTAACAACAATATGAAAGAAAAAATGTCAGGACGTATGACAATTTAAGCACGACACACCAACCAATTGTTATCGCTTGTCAGGCGTCAGCAACAAGTTGCAAAACACGTTAACACACATACGGACACACCCAAATGTCTATTGTATGCATTCAAACATAAACAACCAATCAACCTACAACTACTACCATTATCGCATGCTGAAGACAAAGGAACTTAACAACGTCGACGGGGGAGAGAAGTGTAAAAAGGTTAGTTAGTGTATTAATAGTTAAGAATGAAGGAGAGAGAGAGAGAGAGAGAGAGAGAGAGAAAGGAAAGGCGAGCAGAACGCGCGACATGCCAAAGTGAATATAAATACATTTAAATGCCATTAAAAGTAAAGCATACTTACATACTTGCTGGATGGCGGAGGCCAAAAAAGGCCAACTGGACTTGAAATGATGATGCATTTCCATCCCCGTTCGTTTTCCCTTAAAAACACATCACCGTCATCAACAAGAGCAGCAACAACGGCAACAGCAACAACGACAACAACGGCATGCTGCATGGAAGGTGTACGCAAGCTAAGGCATTCAAAGTGCCACAACTGGTGCGGAATGAAATCAAGTCAAGCTAAAAACTCCAACAACAACGGCAACGATGATTATAACGACTCTCAACGTCAGTTCACTGTAGAGTTTAGTTCTGTGGTGTGCTGTCAAGTAGTCTACAATATACAGTTGACTGCATACTTTCATATTTAAACACTTTTTCTTCGAGAAATGAAAGCAACAGTAACAACAAAAATGCTTTTGCTACCTTTTACAGACAATAAAAGGCGCAACATATGGACCAACTACCAACTAACCACGTACTACGGCTTCTGCATTAAAATAACAACAGCAACGAGGCGAGATTCACTGACAATAAGAACAGATACAACAACAATAAGGACAGAAAGTTTAAGGAGCACAACCTTGCACTAAACTTTACCATCAATGTACACAAACAAAGTAGTAGCGTATGTATGTATATGTTCGATCACGTCTCCGCGATAAGTGAGCGTACACATATACTCCGGTTTATATTGTAAAAGAGAGTTTAAATAGAGCTTTACCGACGCTTACCATTTGGATGTTATTTGATGCTGATGCTGCTGCTGTTGCTCTTCCTGCTCTGTTCTGTGTCCTGTGGGTTTGCATTCATCTTATTTTTTTATGAAACTCTCCACCAAATTTGGTTACACTACCACATAGTTGCAGAGATAATCGATCCAGTGCCAGTTAGTAGTCTTCGTTGTGATGCTACTGCTTTACTGTTCCTGTTTTGTCATTATCAGCATTTGCACAAACACACGCACACGCACACGCATATACAATTATTGGAACTTTTTTTGTCTACATCTTTTTAGCACGTTAATTGCGTCCTTAGTTAGATGCCGAATAAACTTTGCAACTGAAATCTATAAACAGGAACAAACTATTGAATAGAGCTCGCTGTACAGAATCAATCACCAAATGTACGTCTTGCGCAATTTTAAAGTACGATTAAAAGAACTTGAATAGTTTAATGTATCTGCGTTAGAAATATGGATAAACGGCACACTTTTTAAAAGAAAATCCTGCAATAAACGCTAAAACATCTGCTTTGTTCCCAAGTTCCTTCGCTCGTAAAGAAGATAAAAGGCATTATTAAGTTACGTTTAGTAAACGAGTATTCAATCAGTACTGAATATCTAAAAAAAAATATCTCTATTTGTCTCTAACTTTATATTTTGGTTGGTTGCTTGTGCCTACTAGAGAAAATATAAACTTTTCACACAACTATCGATTCAAAATTGCATTTCGGCATATTGACAATGGTATATATGTGTGTTTGTAGAATCTCCCAATCATGGGCAGTAAAGTAAAATTTGCGATCTACCGCACTAGAGGTTTTCTAATAGTCATCAGTATACTTAAGGACCGCTTTTGATGATTTTCGGCTTGGACTTAACGTAAGCGATTGAGAGAAATTTGGAATCAAATTTTTCCTTTCCTTCAAAGTTTTCAGGTTATAGCCGTGACTTATAAACGCAGACAAGCGTTAAACGAACTAATGGAAGGGCGTATGAAATTCGATTTCACTGATGAAGAATGTGTACGAGAGATGACGAAATGTGCAGTGTCGTGTCCACTGATATTTAAAAAGCGGGGTAGGAGCTCAAGCACTGGAGGCTTCTGCAAACTGGCAAATTGTAAATTTGTAAAAGGTAAGCAAACAATTTATGGTGTCACCACGCCGGAGTTCGTACCTAGTTCTCCCGAAATTTAAAAGTCGAATCACCTTACCAGTAGACCATGCGGCTAGCTTGATGAGTTTGATCAATTTCTCTTTAACTAATTAAAGTTAAAAAGAAAAGAAAGATAGAATGAGTTAACAGCAATGACTAAAAACGATAAGCGTTAGGAACCGGAGATCTTTCAACTGATAGCTGGACGCCTTCACCACTCGATTATATGGTTGCCGTCTAATTGTGAACAATTTCCTTTTAAGTTCCTAAAGTCAAAGGAAAGAAGAAGAGAAGAAGAAGAATAATTTCTAATTTATGAAAAATGATCTAAAGCAATACGGGTTGCAATGTGATTTGCTTCAAACATTCCGCTCTCGCGTGGTGTCTTTAAATGATAATAGAATTGTGTTCGATTTGTGTAATCTGTACATAATATACAATGCGAATGGGTTTCAAACCCGCAATCTGTTGATACTCCATTCTATCCTTATGATTGCGTCAAGTAAAGATGACGATTGGACTATTTGTCGCTCATTCTAGCATAATATTCATGCCGAAAATTGAAACCTAATGATGAGGCTTTAAATTAAAGATGGCTTTGGCCTCGATCGTTGGCCTTTCAAAACTTATTTGTTCTTCTATTGCGTTAATTCTTCTTAACGTGGAAGTTCCAGCACTTTGTGATGCTAGAAATAGAAGAAAATTAGCATCTTTTTAGATAAATAGAATCTACGCTTGCAGAGCCGTTTTCCTTTAATATAAATAATATACATATCAACCTATTTAAAAGTGTAATGCAAAATAGAGGCTTTTTGAGCCTCTAAAAAGAAAGTCCAATTGCATCATCCAGAATAAGTATCCAATAGACCATGCATTTGTCTTACCTATCGGATGATCGGAAAAAATCTTTTGAGCATCAAATTGCTGTTGAGTAACATGTTCAAATTCCAATAGAGTTTACTCGATACAGACAACTATAAATCGGCTCCACGTTGGTTAGGTAGAAAATCTACAAAGTTGCCGGCCTCTTTTTGAAATATACGAAATGCATATTCAAGATTCAAATTCAGAAAAATGAAATTGTTGGGCCGTGAGTTAATAAGCGGTATCCATAAAATCCCTGTGCCATTAAAAAAAAAATTACTTTACACAGTTTCTTCGAAAGAGAAATCAAATAAAGAATTAATATTTTGTACGGCCTCTTAGATCGAAGCGTACTTTTTTTCTAACACGGTCATGAAAATTTTGTTTCTATTACAACTATTACAACTTATTGCAAACTCTCCTTTCTTCAATATAGTCTGGCGGTTAGAATTGAAAACATTGGTCTAGGCCGCATGTAACCTAAGGCGCATGAGAATTGACGAAAGAAGATTTGTAAGCTTGTAACTTGAACTTCTACACAGTTTATTGACCTAAAAAGAAGTGTACCATGGAAGGCTCTCTTTGGAAGAGCATATAATAAATAGGAGAAAAACGGCTCCTAAACTTCCCCGGCACAAAAGCAAAGCCGTTCGAAGTTGTAGAGTCCACTTAATCCATTCAAAAAAAGTCAGCTGCTGTGCGCGACCATGACGGTCAATTGCACTTTATAAGCATAAATCTTCCTTTTGTCGAAACGTTCAATTCTTGACGTCCCTCGGCTCTCAGTAACGCAACAGTGAATCGCTTCGATGTTTTGTGTTGAAGAACGACCAGTCTTGAATAAATCTCTTCGCAGTGGTTTAAGGTGAAAGTGAAATTAATATTCCGATCGCCTTTTGAACGAAATTCGTGAAACTTTACGTTTGTTTCTTTTAGACTCACACTTAGTAACTTAATAAACATCCTGGGCATTAAGCGCACTGGTAAATGTTTGCTTAAAGCACATTTCTCACACCGATCCCTCTTTCAACTGTACATTTGTCAGCTCGTCCTTTGTGATCCCGAAGAATCAACAGCTTCCATCAACTTAATGCAAAAGCCGTCAAAACGCCGCTCGCAATATTGGACGCTTTAGCGCCTTTAAAAATATTTAAATCGCTTTTAGGGGCTACTGGATCTCCGCATAAGATCTTCTACTTTTAAAGTTTTTCTTAGTCCTGGTTGTATATCGGCTGAGGTTGTTACACACATATGTGTTTGAACGTATTGAAGACACTAATGTCACGTTATTGTTATAGTACATTTCGGAATATACGAATATATTCAATGCTTTCGATAAGCAATCAATGCCTTTCGCATTGATTGTTGTTAATGTTGTTGCTTTACGTGGCTGTTGCCCAAAAAAAAGACGTACAAATTCCACTTTATTGTTTTTATAAGCATCTCCGACCGTTTGGGGTATGTAAAGTTCATCATAGCGTTTATAGAGGAACCACCAAATAGATATCAAGGCTTGCATATACATAACAAAATAATTGAATGTGGAATTTAGCTGGAAATTCATTGTCTGATCAACACAGTTCTAAATGATTTCCACAAATATTTTAAAGTTTGCCATATGTGGAACGAACTGAGAAATGATGAAACGTTTTCAAGTTTATAACAATTTGATCTGTCATGCAAACAATTTACAAGAGCAAACCCGCCTAAGGAAGGTTACAAATCGCCTTCATTCAGTTCATCCTTTCGGCACAATAGTCAGGTCTACCAGCAGGCAGATATTTCTTTGATTAGCATAAATATGTCTACCTATGTTCTAGTTGATGGGTGTTCAGCGTTCGCCTAAAGTGAAGCATTGCTTTCTTATTTGATTTTTTTGTATTATTTCTCTGATGCTTTCAAGTACAAACTTTAATTTTAAGTCCGCTTCGAATGTTTAACTTGCGTTCCGTTTCGCGTTTTGCACGAGTCAGCGTTAACAATAAATCCGATGATGTTCTCCAAGTTTTATATGGATGCGTATATTCTTCCGTTTCATTCTTTTTTTTTTTTTTTTGGTTTTTTTCTGAGATTGTCGTCGTCGTGTTAGTCAGTGTTCGCGCGCAACGCTCTTTTTGATCCTTTTGCATTTTTGCCACAAAATTTATGCACGTTAGTTTGGCAGTTTTCCTGGAATATCAATGCGATCAATCTCGTTTCTCATTTGATTGCATATTTTTATAGTGGAGCCAACAAACACACAGCATTGCTGTGCTGTGTGAATTCGGTCTTTTGAAGCACAAACACACTTGCACATGCACAGGCACACACATACGCGCACACGTTTGCGTAGACTTTAGTTCATATGAGCAACACAATGGTAAAATGAATGTATTCCCATAGTGGCATAATGTTGTATTGTTAAGTTGTTTGTTGTACATGTTCGCTCACATCTGTACAAGCATACTTAGGAACATACACACACGCATACACATACAGTCACACGGAAATAATCGTACACACCCTATACGCTTGTATGTGATTATGAACTTAAAAATTATGCCCTTGTTTATGCTGATGATTGAATTCGTCGTATGCGACTGTGTGTCGGTCGCATGCGTGGCGCGTTTTATATTTTCCTTTATTTTGCCGTACAATGCAATCCAAATATTTTAGTAATTTTTCTCTTTTATACTACATGTGTATAGATATATATATACATGTATATATATATATATATATATGTGTGTATATATATATATATATATCAGCCGTATTTCTTCATTTGTGAAATTTTTTTCAAACATAAAACTGCCTTAAAGGCGATGAAAGTACAAATGAGAGAGTAAATGGAAGTAAACAGCACTGATTGGGTTTCATTCTCCGAAATTTTAATGAAATTTTTATATAACAATCTGTAACTATTTTCGTACTTCTTTTAGTACCATATTGAAGTAATCTCTTTTAAAAGGAAAACCAACTGTATATTTTTAAAAGTTTTTTCTTTTTTTCATTTTTCTTGGCTCGAGGTGTAAGGCTACTGTAGTAGCCTAAGAAAAGTGTTTTTTCACAATTTTTATTAAATAAAAGCAAAAGTGATCAAATAGTAAAATTTGTTAGGTGTAAGTTTAGATATTAAAAAGCATAAGAGGTGAAAATTTGAATTGAAAAAAAAAAAGCAATTTAATTTACATTCCTATAGGTAGCAAACGCTGACGTAGAATATTCAGAAATATTGATTATTGTGAAATAGAGAAGCGTTTGAATAAAAGACTTGAATATTCGACCGAAAAAAGCGCATTCTTTTGTTAATAAAAAATGTTCAGATAATCTTATCGAAAATATCCTATCGCATGCTATTTTTTAGAAAATGTTGTTGTAAAGATGCTGTACAAAAAAATGTGTACCTTCTCCTCACTTTTAGAAGGTGCTTGAGAAGAAACGAGGCTGAGAGCGGTTCGAAAGGCCTCAACGCTTCTGTCAAGAAATTCAAAGTTTAGGACAAAAGTTTTGATGTAAATTATAAAGTTTCCGGGGGATTTCTCTCTCATTTCGCTGTACGTAAAGCGTAAAACGTTCGTCTTATGGGATTGACAGATACACGTCTTTGTGATGCGGGAATGACAGACTGATGATAAAAATTTCGAATTTTCAACGTTTTCATGTGTATGACGCATCTGAAAACGTTAATTACGTGATTCTCGAAACACGGTTTTCCAAAACAGCATGCAACATAACTCCACCAGTATTCATTCATCAATGTCATTCAAATTTCTGACGATATCTTTAATCTTCATTTAATAACAAGTGATTGTCTCTTTTTGATCGAAAATTGATCACTTTCACTCCAATACTAACCAATCACACAATTATCAACTTCTCATTAGTTACAAAAATACAGATGAGGCGATTTTTTAAAATGCAATTTTACATCGGTTGCACTATATACCGCTGACCCCTTAAATACGCCTTGTGAGAGCGACTTCGGTGTATTGCGGTGTATCTTTGTAATATTTTCAAAAACAGAATTTTTTTCCATATACGCTTAATAACTTCCTGGCACATCATTATTCTGCTACCTTTTCTTCCATAAAGACAAAGCAGAAGAAAAAACGGATTCTTCAGTCTCTCAAAGGGAATCCTTAATATTCGTGATTTATGCGTAGCTATTCATAGCACCATACAATGTTAAATTTTACTAGCTTTCGATTCCCTTTTTATGCTCATAACCGAAGGAAGGGTGTATGAACATGATTTGGCAAAACACTTGCAACCTGCAGGAAAATTCTTCCGCGACTCTACAATATATATACAATACAACAATACACTACAATCTCTACATATATATATATATGTGTGTACGAATATCTCACACTCCTAATCACTAATTACTTCCGAATTGACTTCCTCGTTTCCTTCGGTCCGCCTGTGCCTACGGTAATTCTTCCCTTAATCTCTTTGGCGAAAAATCTTGGAATATCTGGCACGCACGTTAGTAACGAAAATGGGTCAAACCCGCTAAACGACATACCCACAGAACAACGCCAGCAAAGCACTCCTTTTTCAAAAGCAAAAAGTAGGGCTTTTTGCTCATTAATCATAAACTATAGCAACAAGCTTTTGCATACTTTATGCACGATCTTATAGTACATGCATCAAAATGAAGAAGATCGGCCAGGCCCACCTAACATTATTGACCATCGAAATTTTATTTTCTTTGAGTCATAACAGAATATAATTTTCTGACTTCCTCGTTGAGGCGTGATAAACGACTAAGTGCGTTTAGTTAAAGTTAATGGTACACAAACAAATAAAGTAGAACATGTGCCACACAAACCACAGTCGACTTTTTTGGATTTTTTAATCAACCAATTTGGCAATGAATCGCAAGATTTCTACGTTTTTGAAAAGCGATTTTTCAATAAACAAATGAAAAATATGTTCTAATAAAAAATTAATTTTTGGATTACATTTGACTCATTCTAAGGACATTGATATAAATTATTCACTGAAAGGAGGAAGCAGGAGGCGCGTAGATGAAAATAACAAAGACATGGGAGGGCGATTTGGAAACACCCCTTTAAAATAAATGCCATCGCCCACGCATTTGATTTGAATGCAGCGTTCGTTTGCGTAGATGATTTTACATATTTCTTCAATGTTGAGAGGGTGTCTAGAAAAGTACACAAGTCGCTGCTAAAAATACATTACAATTTCCATTGTGTTTTTAGCAATTTCTCAACATTTTATGTTCCTTTGTTGGACGGCTCTTATCTACGTCAGAAAATTGACCTGCGATGTTCAACTAGCAGCTCATTCATCAAGTCTCAATTTCTTATCGCAATTTTCACAAATTTAATTTCTTAGAGTTCTGAACACAAACGATGGGCGGTCGGGACGGCTGGTCACGATTTGATTTATTAAAATGTGCGTTAAATAAAAATAATTGAAGTGCGCTTGACAAATGAGATGAAACGCAGTTGCCCGACTGTACTTATGCTGACACTTTGGCCTAAATTGCGAAGAGTTCCATGATATTGATTTAGGCACACTTTGAAACGAACTGATAACTTCCACTAAAACGCTTAATCTCTAATAATTCTCCTTTGCATTCTTTTTACTACTATATTCGGTCGTGTAAACTTGAATTATGTTTCCGAACTTCCGTATGCAGTTTATCTAAACGCCTTCCTTTAGTATTTTTTTAACGCTTTGATTAGCGTCCGGTGGACACACGGACAGGCAAGCTTAGAATCAATTTCTGAATCGACCAATGTATTAAAAGTTGAGTTTACCTCAACTCCCGGACAAACTCTAAGTTTATACCCTTATATCTCAAGTAATGTAGAGTATAGAAGTTGAGCACTTGAACTTATGGAAGGAAGCTTTAAATGTCTGGCAATTTTTTTAAAATTTTTCGAGGTAGATACTATACCTCAATGCGGTAAGGTTTCTGTCATGTCTAATCGAAGAGAACGACATTTAACATTTTCGAAAGTATTTTATGTGAAAAAAAAATGTAAATTTTTAAAAATTTTTCAAAACATTTTTACAAACCTTCGCAAAAATGTTCCGTTCATTTTTGAAATGTGAATTTTTACAACAGTTTCAAACAGTAAATACTTGGACCAATGAATTTAATTATTTTACATCCATAATAAATAATTACTTTTGTACAAATTACACGACAACGTAATAAAATATTCCAATATACTTAAATGAAAAGTTGTTTTTCACAAAACAACAATTTCTTCTTTTGGCTTTTGATGGTTTTTTTCATTTTTTTTTTTGTGTTCGCAATTGAAAAAAGCGTTTTTCAATAAAAGTGCACATAATAATCATTAAAAATCAATTATAGGTATGCATAAACACATAAACATACATACAAAGTCAGGCACACATGGAGCTAATTCTATTGGTATTTTTATATACGTATGTATGTGTGGCTGAGATTACCATAAATGAACCTCTAATTAAATACTTGTTAAAACAACACCCAAAAAGCAGAACAACTAAGCAACACTAAGCAAGTTATTTACACCGAATTTTAGTATTAAACAAATAACTACTCAAGCAAACGAACAGCAGCTGACACGCAGGCAAAGAGACAGACGATACACAGCAGATACGTTAATAGGATGGCAGTGAGAGAACAGCAATTATCAACACAAAAAAAATTAAATAAATACATAAAAGCAACAACAACAACAACAACAAAAGCAACAATAATAACAATAAGAAATCGTTAAACGCACAATGACAACAAAAACAACAAGTGTATGTTACTTGTTGTACTTAAGTATAGACAATGCTTTGCTTTGCTTTGCTTTGCTTTACTGTAAATTTGTGGTTATAGATTTGTGTGTAAAGTGCTTTTGCGCTGATAGAATAACAATTGCATGCGATGTCATTAAGAATCACCTTCATCAGCAGCAATTTAATCAAGAATTTGCAACGACAACATAACGAAAAGTCCGCAAAACAAAATGGTAACAAATGCATTCGCACCAAATGACAACTTGTTGTTTGTTGTTCTTGTTGCTGTGCTGTTGTTCAAGCATGTTTTTTTCTTTTTTTTTTTTTAATGCTGCAACCGAAATGCTATAAGCGCTTCACGTAAAAATATCCGCAAATACAATGAAAAGTACACAGAAAACATATGCATCCCGAAGCGACGATTACCGAGGGGTAAATAAGCCAATAAAACACTGTGGATACTTGAAAAGACATACACACAAACACACACACACACATATATATATATATATATATATATATACATACATATATGCATTTGCGCACAACTATGTAGTGATTGAGTGAATAACATACACAATAAAAACCTTGTGGTGGTGGTGGTGGTGGTGGTAGTGATGATGACGACGACGACGACGATGATGATGATGATGATGGTGACCACCACCGGCTTATTAATATTCCAGCTGTGTACGATGACAACAGTAGTAACAGCCGCAGAATACTGGACACAACAACAGCAGCCAAATCGGCTGCATTCTAAATTAAACCGCAATTGCTTGTACAAATACAAAACACTCTTTAACAATAACAACGACAACAACAACAACAACAACAACAACAATAACAACAACAATAACAACAACGGCAACAGCAAAAACAATAACAAAATACAACGCTGGTATCAAACAGCAGTAACCAGCGGCTTACTGTCTCAGCAAACAAAATGGTCAATGGAATGCTACTTGTTTCGCATAGAGAGGTCTCTCCGGTATGAGAAAAACGCCTTAAATTGGACTTTTGTCACAATACAACATATGCAACAAAAAGCAGACAACAAAAAAAACGCTTTCAAAATGTTCAAAATGGAAAAAAAAGAAGAAAACTCCATCTCTCACATCACAATATCAATACTACACAACAAGAACAGCAACAACAAAAAATCAAATCCACCAAAATTAAAACGAAGAAGAAAAAAATACCAGCACATCGGTGTTTGTTGTCTTGTAGTGGCTGTTGCTGTGTTGTTTTGCAAAGACCTCTTTGAAAATCTGCTGAAAATCAATCAATTTTGTATGTTTTCGATTTCTTTTTATTTTTGTCTTTTTTTTGTCGTTTTTTTTATTATTTATTTATTTTTTTTTTTCTTTTGATTATTGCTGCTGCTGTAACTGCCTAAAAATTGGTTAAGGTGCGCCTGATTCTGATTCTGCATCCTCAGGCTTTTCGTCTTTGGATTTGTTCGATCACCGCTTGACTGCTGGTTGGGGACCGTGCATGTGTTTTCTTTTTTTTTTTTTTGCACAAATTCCACTTACAAAAATGTCAAAATCAATTACGCGCTTTTGTACGCGTGAATTGACAACAAAACCTTTTTCTCGAATTTTTTGTTTATTTAAGTTTCGTCTGTGAGGATACACTTACGTACACAATGAGGAGGATGAGATGCGAATACTCGTTATATGGAAGCGTGTAAATGTGTTTTTGGGTAAAAGATTGTCTGTGAGGATAATTTAAACAATTTTAAATTGCAATGCGCGTAAATTGTGCTCAGATAAATTGTTAGCGAAAAAAAGGAAAAACGTGATTTAAATCGTATGGAAGAGAAACAGAAAAGATCATCAACATTTGATACTTTAATGTGTTAAGCAGAAAAATTTCTTAAAAATATACACAAAAAAAGAAAAAAAAAAAAAAAAAACAAAGAAAAAACTCTATTGTACGTAGAATTGCGAAATTTTTCGTTTAAACTTTCAAGATGACATAATAATAGGATCGTTGTGTGGCTGGCTATCCTTATACTTTCTTATGCCACTTTTTTAAGCAAAGTTCGCGCTTCGTTCTAAGAAACTTTTAGGAAAGTTGTAGTACGTATTGATAAATCATTATATTGACAGAAAGGATTAAAATTTTTAAATCTTTTCACTGCTGCGAACACTTCAAGCCAAAGTCCATGTTATTTGTTCGCACGTATCGTACGCGGAAATCATTCCAACGCCTCTGCATCGCATTGCTCCAAATTTTCCTTCACCATCCAGCAAGCAAAATGCATTTTAATACTGAAGACCGATCTTGCAGCCATTGAAATTAAACAGATTATATAAGTTAAAAGTAATGGTCCGCTTAAAAACTTTAAACGCTTCTACGGAAGCTTGATATCAAGTAGATCACGCGTTACGTGCACATTACATTGTGCTCAAAAGGATTAAGAAAATTATATACAGCTAGGAGGGAACCATTTTAACCATGTGGCACCTACCTATACATCTTAGCCCGATCTATGGTTCACGTTATCAAGCAAACTCGAATGCACTTTGAACATGTTACTCAATAGCAATTTGACGGTTTGATTGATTCGATAGGTAAGAAAAATATCGACAGATGTAAATTCTCCATTCATAGCAACGGATCGACAATCAACATCTATCAGGCGTAATCGATGTATATCGCAAACCATAAATCGACGCCAGTTAATACACTGAGCAGCACGATTCTGGGAATCGCAATCGCCTCTATTTTGCACTGCAATTTTTGTATTAAAGGAAAACGGCTCTGCAAGCGTAGATTCTATTTATCTAAAAAGATGCTAATTTTCTTCTATTTCTAGCATCACAAAGTGCTGGAACTTCCACGTTAAGAAGAATTAACGCAATAGAAGAACAAATAAGTTTTGAAAGGCCAACGATCGAGGCCAAAGCCATTTGTAATTTAAAGCCTCATCATTACG
>CCAG010001767.1:0-39829 GCA_001077435.1 Glossina morsitans morsitans
GCAATCGTAAGGATAGAATGGAGTATCAACAGATTGCGGGTTTGAAACCCATTCGCATTGTATATTATGTACAGATTACACAAATCGAACACAATTCTATTATCATTTAAAGACACCACGCGAGAGCGGAATGTTTGAAGCAAATCACGTTGCAACACGTATTGCTTTAGATCATTTTTCATAAATTAGAAATTATGTCTTCTTCTTTCCTTTGACTTTAGGAACTTAAAAGGAAATTGTTCACAATTAGACGGCAACCATATAATCGAGTGGTGAAGGCGTCCAGCTATCAGTTGAAAGATCTCCGGTTCCTAACGCTTATCGTTTTTAGTCATTGCTGTTAACTCATTCTATCTTTCTTTTCTTTTTAACTTTAAATAGTTAAAGAGAAATTGATCAAACTCATCAAGCTAGCCGCATGGTCTACTGGTAAGGTGATTCGACTTTTAAATTTTGGGAGAACCAGACACGAAACTGTACATTTCTGCTTTGCTGTGATTGCTGCAATATTTACCGATTGAAGATATCAGAAATTCTTTGCTTGCGCAGTCTTGAAGACGAGTGAAGAAGAAGTTTGAGCTATTATTGCGTATGGACTTTTTTTTGCTTCTTTTAAATATTATTGCACATGACCTCGCACATTTTGTCGTCTGCCATATACGCTCTTCATGTAAGTGAATAGCGGAAATGACTTTCATATATGTCCCTCCGTCCATCTGCCCGAAGTTTGTTTGTACCATCTGCCCGAAGTTTGTTTGTATTGCGAAATCACCATTACGATTTTGGCCGAAGGAAAACATTTGATCGAATTTTTCTCAGTTGGCGCCCTTAAAACTGCTGATGGCTATCAAAAGTCCTCTAAGGCAGACCTTAAGTTATGCTTGCATCTAGAGATCTGTGGTTCTCCATAAAACCACATATCTTTCTCTACACACGTTGTTTTTAAGTGGTCGCTGCTGAAAAATCGCAATTTTTTGTTCATACAACCACTTTTTTCAAATGCGGCCTTACGCGTCGCATAAAGTAGTCGTAAAAACAATTAGTTTTAATCCAATTTGAAAATGGTTCGTCCTTGAGTCGAAACATGTCAATGCATTTAATTTCGTGAAAATATCTCGAAAATTTTAACCTTTATATTGAACTCAAAAATACATGAAAAGATATTAGACAGACAGACAGACCGACAACCTTAAACTGATTGATAAAATGTTTCTAAACCAATCCATATAGTGCAAGGTAGAATGGTGTCAAGTTCTTCACGGTATTGCAATCACTTGCAAGTGGTCTAAGTTACAGAAACGTGCCTCGACTTCAACGTATAATTATTTTGCGGTTAATTGTTCTTAAAGAAAAGCAGATTATGAACTTAGCATCTCGTATGCGTTGTTTATGTGTAATTTCAAACCTTCCTTTTTGTTACAGGTGTAGAAATAATTTCACCTCCTGCGTATCACTTGTCCTTAATGAAGCGGAAGACAACTATAACAATATCTGGCATTATAATGTATTAGTTATGCCGTTGAAGTAAAAGTGGATTGATTTGTAAGTAATTTTACAATTTTGGTTCCTTTAAAGGAAATCACGATTATAACCTCAAAGCTTGCTCAACCTTATTATAATTTTTTCTCATTCACTTCAGATTAACTCCGATCGCATCTAATTCGTTTTTGTAGCAAAACCTACCGCGAAGTGGCTCTCAGTCACTTATAGAAATCATACGAATAATTAAACTTTTATTGTTTTCATTTAAAATTTAAATTCATTCATCTATTCAAACAAGCGCGAGGTATTACAGACATGTGTACATTTTTGGAAATGCCATGCCTTGCAATAAAATAGTCAAAAGACTTGTAGTCAAAGTTCAAAACTGACTTAACCTCACCGCTTGGTACGATTGGGGTTAATTTCATTATTCGTGAAAATGGAAAATAGCGAGTCAGTTTTCAAGAAGAATAGAAGAATAATTAAATGTAGAGGCCCGAGTAATGATTAAGTGATAATTAGTTACAAATAATTGTTCATAATTTGGTAATAAAAACCTGGTTAAATATCTAACTTATCTACTCCCTTAACGATATTTTTAAAATATTTAATCATTTTTAAGCAATTGTAAACGTTTTTTATAGCGTTTGCAGCAACTACTATCGAAAACCTACAGCCATTAGCAAAATCCAGTTTAAAAGTCTCATTATAACTTCATCACATGCACAACCGTAAGTAGACAAATGATCACAAGTATAATCATTCGCTGTTTTTTTTTTTTTTTTTTTTTTTTCATATTTTGACAGTTTACAACATATTATTAACGTTGAGGGAATTTATTAAATTTTAGCGAAAATTTGAAATAAACATACAACAGCAAAAACAACGACCACAACAAATGCAGCAGCACAATTAACGTTAAAACTAAACCAAAGAAAAACTCAAAAAAAATATATATTCAGTTTGCGGCGAATATTTCAATACCTATGGTCCGCTATGGGCCGTTTTTTGTCAATTTACAAATGGAGAAATAAAAAAATACTGAAAAGGTGTCATGCAACAGAACTATTCACATGCCTATGTGGTGCAATAAAGAAGTGACCACTAAATATAACGCAATTAGAACATTGTGTGTCGGTAGGTATGTTCATGTTCATATGAAATAGGAATTTCTTTCACAGAAAATAACCCTTTATGTTATGAAAATGATAGAAAATAGTTAATTTCTAGCAGTTTAGGTAGATTTTCGTAAGAAGCTAATTAGTGTTCAGCAAGTGCGTATGTAATCGGGAGCCCCTATATTTGGTAAGCAAACTGCATGGACTAGTACTTCCCTGTTGAGTGCTTCCAATGTATAATGGACTGATTGTTCTGTGTGGATGGATGGACGGATACCATGTAATAAAATCACTTTGTGTTGCCCATTTTGATATCTCGCTTGTTTTGATTGATTGATCGCCGCTGCTACCATTTGCTATTAACCGTTTCGTTTGACTTTAACAGCTAATAGCATACCACACTCTTGTAGTCGCAGCAAACACAGAATATCGTCGCAGTCCACGCGGACGGTACGCCTGGATCTACCCGTTTATTTGATTAGATGAGGCTTGTACTTACGTGATCACTTAAACAGCTGTTATGAGGTGCTGGTATCCGCGCACAAGGAAGGAATATTTATTTCGGCTTTATCCTTATACTTCACCTCTTTCTGTGAAGCTTTCAGTAACTAATTTTTGTGAAGCAGACTCATAGACTAACAATCATAGATAAATTAAGTTCATACCTCAAGGTCAACGTCAGACAAGTTAAAAGCGTTCGCGAAGAGTGTTTCTATGCAGTCCCAACTGGCAGTAGGCAAAATATTTTCAGCTGAAATCGCTTTTACTACTTTGATTGAAAGCGGGTATGCAATAGATTGACTATCTCTTCTAACGAAGTAAACTATTTCGTTTTGTAGCTAATGGGAAGGATTATTTAAAGTCAATTTAAAGTTAACTTGAAAGTATCTTTACTGAGTTTTAATTATTGGCTTTAATTTCTGTTACTTGATATATCAAGAAAATCAAAGCCAATCTAATATATGTGCGTACATCCGTTGGGGGAACAAGAAGGGCAACGAAACTAATATATTTTCATTTGCCTACCATTTATTAAAAAGATCTAATTAAAAATGCATAAAAATGCAATATTATGCATTATAAGCGTGCAGTAATGTGATGTAAGTTGAGCAAGCACACATATGTACAAACATAAGGCAGTCAGGCAAGCAGGCAAGCAAGCAGGCAAGCAAGCAGGCAAACAGAGAGACAGAGAACACAAATTTAAGCATAACCACATTATATCGGATCGCTCGTGAAGTTGTATTTTGCTTTTGCTGTGTGTACGTTATATGGGCTTTTTGGTCTGCTATTAATCAAACAAGCAATTAATTATGCGCCAGTTCAACCTGGTAGTTAGCTCCGTTCTTTCCCTCGTCTTGATTATTTTTGTTTGTTTTTTTTTTTTGTTCTGTTGGTTTTGAGGTTCTTCTCTACTGCGTTTTTGGTTATTGGGCAAAAAGAATAAACCATGAAAAGGTTTTACATTTTTATAAATTTTGTCTTTCCTTGCATTTGACGTTGTCATGTTGAGGCAATTAAAATGTTGTCTTATGGTTTTCAAAAATGCGTACTTATGACAATATTTGCTCGTGTTGTTATGTTTTCCGTTGTTGTTGTCTGTATGTCGACGAACGGATAACAAGTGACAACGGTATGGCGTCTACCGATATTGGTCTGGCCGTTTGGATCGCACAATTTCGCGCAAAGCTCTCCTTCCCCCCTCCGTATACATATGTGCGTTTGTTTAATTGGTATCGCATTTATAATTACTCTATAGCGAACTTTCTGTTGTTTCTCTTTTCTTTTTTTTTTTCTTTATTATTATTATTAATTCTTGAGGTTATTAACTATTAATTTCATATTTTCATCATGTATACAAGACACGAAATATACCAACACATGCTTATCTGGCCGACAAATGCAGCCTTCACAGTTTTCGGTATTTAAGCGATTTTTTCTCAATGTACGAATTTTTTACATTTTCACAAGAGAGTCAAAGTCATTTTTAAAGTTTTCGAAACACGATTTCTTAATTGAGTGCAATAATGTTTTCACACCTGTTCCTTTTACCCCTAAGAGGAGGTGTATTAGTTTTGAAATATGTTTGCAACACTTAGAAGTATGGATTAGAAAGCACATACCTTGTACGTTTCATATTACATTTGCTATCTGTCTACGATCGTTGGTAGAAATCAAAGCTATGAGTGGAAAACAAATGAATTAAGTAGAAAATAAAACACTCGACGAAGGCACATGTGAGGTCAACCAGGTTTTCAAATTAATGTCGTCCAATATTATATGATGTATTTTTGTAATCGTTTCTCATACTGTAACCTCAAAGGGACGATCTATACGCACGCCATCGTTCGCTTTCGGCAATCTTGTTAAAATGTTGGGAATATTTTATTGTTGCTATCTGACATTCCAGATTCTCTATAGTTGTTTTTTTCTTTTTTTTGGTGTTTCCTTTTAAAAGCAGAAAATTCACTTTGTTCATAACGAAACAAATGAACAAAAGTGTTTAGTTTCTACGACTGGCAAGCCAGTACTGACTTACTGAATGTCTTGTGGTGGCCTCAAGGCTTCTTTGTGCCTCCCTCCCTCGCCACATGCCTAACTTATTATTACGATTAGAAGTTTTACTTATTGATTACACTAATACGTGATGGACTGCACCTTTTATTCAATGTCGACATATTGACCTTCAGTTGTTCCTAGTTATCATTTCTTCTGGAAACAATTCTCAACTATCATCATTTTTCCCAATTTTTCTTTCAAAGTCGGTCTTTACGACATATGGATTGCACGCGGGGTAAATTTGAAAGAGAAATTGAAAAGGTAAATTTGAAAGTTTCCATTGTGAAAAGTGAACTATTGTGTTATGTGTATCTGCGGTGACAGGGAATATAAGTGCGGACCATAAATTGAATTGTTCCGCTGCCGTTGCCAAGAAAAGATTGAATGCTGCTTGTCGATTGCCCTCAAGTCAGCAGCAATCAGAGCACGATATATGACGGTCTGGAAGATACGATATTATCCGCAGTGGTGTTTCCATACATATCCATCCAAGCACCCAAAGAAAATGCAAACAAAACGCATCAGATTTAAAATTGCTTAGTAAAAATCTAATCTCTAGCATGAAAAGGAGTTTTACTTGTCGGAAACGATTGCAAACGAGACAAGGCGGATTTACCATCTAATACCATAAGGAATTTCTTCTGGAACGATGGTTCCTTAAGAGATCCACTCATTCACCCTGCAATTGTGGACAAAAGCTTACAATTAGACGTATACTCTGCAAATGTTAGAACCTATTCAAAATTCGAAAGTTCGTATTCAGAGCGTCCAACCCAAGAAAATATTTGCGTTTTTAATTTTTATTATTTATTGACTGTTGGCATGATTTTAATTCACGAAGAAGTAAAACTTATATGCAAACCTTACAATACCCGATTATTTTTATGGGGGCGTTTGCAACATGTTATGGAAGTGTTCCCTGCAAGAAACTTTAAATATCGATATCCATCTGCTCTCTTTTAAATCAAAACGTAAATTATTCTATTTTATACTTCCAATGTAATCTATTCGCCCCTTTGTCTTTTCAAATCCCTACCTTGGAGTTGTTAAACTCGTTTCATTTCTCGTACTGAAGTGCGACTGATATTGTAAATAAAATACGATACATTAGCTGACATTGTGAACAGATTTGAACCCATGCATAAAAACCCGAAGCTCATGTATCCCGTTTATTTGGTACTATCGATTTACATACATGCTTGTAAAGTGTGATTGTTGGATATTTTGCATGACATGAAGAGTTTTTAATACGCCACTGCTCTAACCATTTACCAGCATTTACCATTCGTGCGTAGGTAATTGGTAGGTGTGAGTGTATTAGCGATTGGCATACCATCAATTTTTCAACTTCATTGACCTCCTTGCCCGTCCTTCTTTAAAAATTGAGCCGATCATCATAATCGGGTAACGTGGAAATAAAGTTATTTTGTGTAATGCCGTATCTATATTTATTTCAGTTACATATCTGTTCATTTTTTTGTAGAGGGGCAGAGCTCTCAATTTGAGATTCAGATTTAAGAGCAAGAATTAATAAATGACAGGAGGACAATATTCAACAAGTAATCCAATTGAATATTTTTAGTTCTTCTTTCTTGTTTCGTTTAAAAGGAAATCAATTTTTCAAGGAAACCGCGAGAGTAATTGCAACGGAAAAGCAGAAGCAGATAAAATCAGTTCATGGATGAAACTAAAGTGGAGAAATTATTAATTGTTATTACATGGTGAAGGTAAGCGGCTATGGTGTGTAATCTGGAAAAACCAAAAATCAAAAGAAATACTCAATGCTAAAAAAGGTGAAAAGTCCGGAATAAGATCGCGTTAAATAAAAGTCCTGACTCTAATATACGTTACTATACTGTACTATCATTCATTCGTATTCTTTTTATCATTCATTGGAACTTTGAAAATTAGAAGACATTCAGTTTTCGCGTCCTATAGGGTATCTCTGAAAACAACTTAATTGGTCAAATTTCAATCTGAGAATTGTTATCACAGCGTGAGAAACTCTAGCCATCTCTGAAAAGTATAATGCCAATATCAGGTAAACTATAATGTGCTTGTAATGGAATTGTGGATTTCAAGCCTTAACGTACTAAACATAAACGTGATGGCAAGGAACCTGATACACTATGACCTCTATCATCGACAATTACGCCTACAATTAAGCTGATTGTCCAAAGTTTTTCAAGGACATAAATTGACAGCACGAGAATGCACAAATTTTCCGAAGTTGGGTAGAAAACAGCGATGCACACGCATCGAAGCTGGCATCAAAATGACTGTAGAAATTCTTCTGTAACAGCAAGTCGTAGTGATATTAAGTAGCTTTCGAAAATGATCGATTAAAACCATGCCTTCCTCACCTTTTTACCCAAAACTTTGAAAATTTCTTAATGAAGGGATTGCGATATTGCTGAAAATATTGTGAGAAGTCGCAAAAGACAACAAAAAACTTCGCAAAGGAAGCGTACAAATCGTACATCAGGTTTTTAGAACCGCTTTGATAATTTAGAGCCTTGTGGACATGTACTCTGTTTTATTCAAAATATACACAACATGTCCTTTTGATGATTGCTGCCTCACAATTACCCCGGGGATACTAGCTCAACTTTTACGAAGAGTAATTCAAGCCGAAACCTAAATCATTAGATAAAAAGGAGCTCTCAAGCTTTAAACCAGACCTTAACTTGAAGAGATAGAAATTTTTAATTTTTCCTCACAATCCGGCTTAGCCGGCTCTTAGCTCTCTCCCTTTTACAAAAAAGTCTTAGGTTATGGTTCTGATATAAAAAAAGACAGATGGACATATTTAAATGGATTTTGGTTTCCAAAAAGATAAAATTTTATTACCACGATTGCATCTATTTGTGCGTGTTATAAGCACTGACTAAACCTTAAATACCCCCAATGGGGGAACTAAAATCTTTGTATGCAACTTAATCGTTGTTTGTTGTAAACGAATTACTGAGAACAATTTTTATTATTTGTAGGTCTGATGCTTGGCTTTTCAATAATAATTAATTTACTTATAGCTTTAAACTGCAACGATTTAACCTTTCATTTGGCTATCTAAAAAATATTAACGTTCAAGAGCATAATCATGTGCATATATATTATATTTTGTTATTGTTTATCTAATTCAACTTATACGGATTCGACGATTCCATCGATCCATCCATTCTTAGAATAGGCAAATATTTATACTCCACATCACTTGTGATACGAAGATATAGTAAGTTTGTATGGGTGTACGCAACATCCGGTGAGACTGAAGATAGACCCACCTTTTGTTGGGTCGAGAAGTTTTTCGAATCAACTTAAAAGTATCCGCTCGTCGATCGGTCCGTCTTGCTCATCGTAGTCTAACCTACAGACAGCAATTTTTGAGATATTTTGATCAAATTTGGTACATCGACGTATTTCGACCCAAGGGCCACTTACTCGACCGCGTGCCATATAAAGCTTAATTTTGAAAAGACGTTATATGAACAACACGTATTAAGCGAAGTGGTGTAGGGTATTTAATGGTGGGTCCTCGTTCATTGTAGCCTTTTTTACTTGTTGTAATATATAATTCTAAAGAAGGGGGGCTGTTGCATACTGTGCTACCAAGATAACATACTTCCTCATAATGCGTATGATATAATCGCCATAAAAAGGAAAAGCTCTGCTGCATATTTATGATGTTTCATTTTAGATATTATTGGACGATTTCGTTCATTTCGTTTTCTGTGCCAATTTTGCGACCATTTTTGGAATGATTATAATTTAACTTAATTTTGAAATCATTCACTTTATTAAGACCTGCATAATAAACTTTATATATGCACTGTATATATATCCATCCATATACATACGTACTGGTATATGCTATAAATTTTATTGCGATTTTCTTAAATATTTATTCATAAGAGATTTTTATTTTTTATTTTTTTTTTTGTTTTTTGTGTAAGAAAACGCGTACACAAGTGCGCAGATATGCCGGAGAGAGAGAAGAGTTCTTTAACTTAAATACTGTCACTTATGCTCCACGCATGCTTAAATATTTCGAAAACAAACGCACTTATAGCCCAGCTATTACTCCTGACTACTAGGCAGAACTTAGTGGTCGTGAGTTAGTCATCGCGATTGTAGTCACTTGGTTGGCTTCACAAAGAGCAAAAAAAGGAGCATGCATTGCACGTTCATCAATAAATAATAAAATAAATGCATATATTTTTATTATACAACAAACATTTGTTGTTCAGCTCTTGATGTTTTCACGAAGATTTTGATTTTCGTTTTTGTACTTTTTTTTGTCTCCTCTTTTTGCTGTCGCGTAAAGCAAAAACAATATGAAAACTAAATACAAGAGAACAGATATGAAATGATGTAAGGACAGACAACTGGTTATCATTCTGAATGTTCTGAAAACATTTGTTCATCTCTTATGTATGTGTGTATGTGTGTTTGTCTGTTTATTGAAAAACATTTTGATCAATATTGGATTCGTTTTAAGCATTATAAGCATCGTCATCATATTGTTATAAAACAACTCTACTGACAAAAGGAGCTCATTGAAAAAAGCCGCCTTAAATATCAAAAATATAATAAAAAAAGTAAAAAAAAAATTCTTTTGCTTTATAAAAAGCATGCATAAATTTTAACATCCTTGAGAACTTCAACGTATGAGTATTTTAATGCATAAAGCAACTGTTACTCTCTTGGCCAAATAAACAAGAAGTAACAACTGTAGCATCACCACCACCACCACCACCACCATCATCATCATCATCATGTTTAACTTGTGACAATTCCTGGCGTGGTTTTCCTTTTTTAAATGAAAGCATAGCAATTTTATTCGCTTAGGAAAAAATTTGTGTGTGTTTTTTTTTTTTTAAGTTCTGTTCTGTTTCTTCTCTTTTTCTTTTATTTAGTTCAGAAATATAAAAATACACACAACCGTACAGACATGCAGGCGTATTCGTTCATACATATGTCAACTGTCTTGGAAAACACATGTAGACATAAATGTCAGATGTCGCTTATAACTGCAACGTTTATTTGTAAATCAAGCTTGTATGCGTTGCGATTATATACGCGAATGTATCTGTGTATGTGCGTGTGCATGTGCATACAAAGTCCCAAACCTAAATCAATAATATACATACACACTAGTAACCATAACAGTAAGCAGTAAAACATCTACTCATCATTCACCTCATCCTCATCATCATCATCGTTAAAGAGCATCATTTAGTCATAACTCTTATTTTAGGCCTGCCTATCTACGCGCGGTCAAACACACAACACACAATACGCACATCGATGCATACAGAGTCCATCAGCAGTCTCCGCTGAGTATTTATTTAATCGATTATCATTTTTAATAATCGCGCAATATGCTTTATTATTGTTGCGCTGCCCTGACGGCTGGGCTTATTGGTCTACCTCATCTTCGTCGTCATTATTATTATTATTATTATTATCATTTCTTCTGCTTTTCGTTTCTTTTAAATTCAGTTAAGGTGCATTTATAGTAAATCTTTGTTGCTTTTTTTTCGTTGCTCATTGATTTGTTTACTTGCGTTTGTTTGTATTATTGCATTTAGTATAACTATGATTCAATATGGACATGTACGCATGTTTTAATGACATTACTTTGACATTTATGACTTGTGTGTGTTGAATGTATGACGTCGTCGTCGTCATCGTCATCGTCATCGTCATTTTCATTGTCGTTGTCTAGCTTATTGTTACTGTTTCTTTTTTGTTTGTTTTCTTTTTTTTTTTTTTTTTTTTTGCTTTCCCATTTTGCCTCCAACGGTTCGGTTGTTGTTATTGTCATTTCATTAGTTCGCATTATGTACATATGAGCAAATATATATGTTTCCTTATGCTATGTTTGTACGATAGTTTTCTGTTCTATTTTAATTGCTTTTAACGTTTATCTACTACTACGATGAGGCGAGATAGAGGCTTTCCATCATTCTTAAGATTTTTTTTTTGGTTTTTAACTACTTCTGCTGCTGTAGACTGTTGCCAGCGAAACGATTGTTTTTGGAGTTTAGTAGTAAATGAAATCATAAATGCTTAAATAATGCAATAAATTTTGTAGAAATCACAAACAAGATGCCATCTTTCGGCAGACGTTTGTGATTTATATGAGTGACATTGTTTTTTGTCGTATACTTAAGCAAACATTCGCATACAGTAGAATTTATGTAACTGCGAAAAATGCACTTAACTGCAGTTCCCTTCACTTCCAACATAACAAAATGTCGGATACGATTTATGTTTTATCAGATAAAAAGCGTCAAGGCGAGTTTAAAGGCCCTTGTTATCAAAGAAAAATTACTTTATTTGCAAATGAATTTGAAAAGCAATGCCGCTAAAGTATCTAAATGCATTGTACTGTAAATCTGCGCGGATATCTTGGAGAAAGTTTTAAAACAAGCATAGATTTCATCTGATTGTTGGCCTTCCTTAGGTCTCTTTACTAGTCTTCCCATGTCTAAAATAGTGTAGCTAGTAGTTATTATAAAAAATTCCATTATTTATTGGGGACACAAATAAATCCTGTTTTTATTTTTTTTTGATAAAAGTCAAATATAATTAAAAGCAAGTAAAAACAGTACAGTGGGACATGGTTCACCATTAAATACGCTGCGCCACTGCGCTTATTCGTTATTCGTATAACGACTTTTCACATTAAGTTGTTAGGCGGTCCGATTCGAACCATTCTCAATACCACTCACCCTTGGGCAAAACATCGCGGTATACCAAATTTTATCAAAACGTCTCAAAAGTTGTGACCTGTAGGTTCAACACAGGAACACCATCCATTAGACGGACAGACAAGTTTAGAACCATTTTCCGAATCAACCGGTATAATAAATGGCGGGCCTTTCTCAAGTTCTTCTGTGTGTTGCATACATCCACATAAACTTAATACACCCGTTTGCCACAAGTGGTCTACGGTATAAATACTTCCTACGAAGCTTAAGAATCAAAAAATGTACCATCACTGTCTCTCTATCTAGCCTTTCGCCTCGCCTGTTAACCTGCGGATGTCGTCGCGATAGAAACGTTATGGCTCGTAGACAAAGTAATCATCAATTCATGTTCGCACATCCCCAACTTTTTTGTGAGCTACTGATCTGCTAAGTATGATTCCATCGATCTGAAACATAGCTAAGCAGACAAGTTTGGAGAATAATCTCCGAAGAGAAGCTACCATCCTGAACTAAAGATCATTTCTTAAATTTTTACTGAAGACGGACGGACATATACTAACATTCATCCTCTCCAAGACTACAATTTTTTGCATGAAATCACGCACAGCTGACTGAATTTTCACTCCAAACCAACTTAATAATTTCCGAAGCTTCAGCTACACGTTTTCCCGTCAAAACAGAACAAAATCACTCTCATTACGTTTTGAAATGGACTGAACGGCAGTCTTTAAGCAACTGAAAGTATATGGCTTAGAAATTGATGATATGCTATCTATGCCAACAATTTTGAAACAAATGGGAGCAAGAGGTGTATTTTGTAAGAGAATAAATTTCCGCACGCAGAATTTATTTGTAACCCCTAATAAAAGGATTAAGAAAACTATGCACACTAGAAATAATTCCTAATTTAATGACTTTCCACCTGCTTACAGTTACTGTTAATGAACTGACCAAGACGATCTTGGAAATATTTATAACATTTTTTTTTCAGTTTATAATACTTATTACGGTCTACGCTAGAGGATTTGTTTATTAGGATCTGAAAACGATCGACGTTGCACTTCATTTATAGACGGCTTGTTATTTATATTCATATTAAATAAAAGCAGAAGAGAAATACACCGCTAAACGTAGATTTATACTAATTTTCTTATATTTTTATCATTGAAAACCGCCGGAGCTGCCGGATTAGTAGGAATTAAGGTAACAGAGCACAAATAAGTTTTTAAATGCCCACGATGGAGGCCATTACCATTAATGTTGAATCGCCTTGGACCATAATCATGTTTATGTTAAAGCATCATGATTAGCTTTCAGTTTTCGTTGTGAATACTTTACTGAATTTATCGATCCAATCATGAACATCTAACAGAATTTCAATGGATCGCGGGTTTGAATCGCATTTGCATTGTATATTATTTTTAAATTACGCAACACGAACACAACCCTATTTTCCTATCAAGATGCGGCGCGGAAGCAGAATGATTACAAAATGACAACAACTCTATATAGTAAAGTTTATTTTTCTTTTTTTTCCGAACAAATCATAATGCAACACGTAACACTGTGGATCGTTCTTCACAAATTAGTCTTGGCTTGGACTTTGACGAGTTAAAAAAAAATTTTCACAATTTCGCGATCATCGCATACTCGAAAGATTAGGACGGTCAGCTATCAGTCACTGGAAGATCTCAGCTACGAGTCCTGCTGCGATAGGTCGTAAATTGTTGCTTACTACAATCATAGAGCATGTGCGCGGTTGCGTATTGATTTTTGTTTCCTGTTGGCTTCAATTAATGTAAGCAAGCAATGCCCGGATTTCTGCACTGTTTTCTTTTTACATCGATCGAAGGATAAGAGCCTTTTCATCCCTTATTCATTTGGCGATAACACGCGAGAGCAGAGTAGTTAAGAACAGATAAAAACTCACATTGTAACGCTTATCGTCTTCAATCACTTTTCTATATTTACAATTAGCTTTACAAACTTTGGCTCTTCGCTTAAGACTCCGACGGTGCAAAAGCGTGTAAAGTGCATTTTGTTACATGGAGTGTGGAGCATTTACATTTTCAATATGCCAACGAGCTGGCGCTGGACGCGGAGTATTTTTTTTATAGTAATTTTCTGAATAATTTTTTTGAATAATTTTTAAATTGGACGAAGAGTGGAAGGCTTTTTTTTGACGAGATAAACATTATCGCATACGATTTCGCACATTTCGGCATCTGCCGATTCCTTTCCTTTAAAGTGTATATACTTTTGATTAACTTGAGAGGCGTAGTCAGATTATGACCTCAAAACCTATTGTAGAAGATCCTAACATTTTTTTATGTCATTCTCATCACATTAGCCCTGACATTGCGGTCGCGATTGCTACCTACTCGGCTACTCTTGCGGAGAAAATAACGTTGGGTAGACGCAGCGGATTTCTTTTATTTTCAGGCTAAAAGTGGAAATACATATAGCGTGTGTGGAAAGCAATAGTGCTCACGGTCGTTGTTTTAAAGACGTGTGGGCGCTACAAGCGTGCCCTTTGACCGGTTTAGGTATTTTTCACTTTCTCTCGCAAGCTCGTAGGCGACATCTTCATTTTAGAGAACGAGAGAATGTTTACCACAGGTACTACACTGTTGGACAGGAAGATAGACGAGCATGCTTTGGTGCATTCTGAAGCTGGCTCTCTCACCGCAGCATGGCTCGTAGAATATACTTTCAAATTTTTGTAGATTTATTTGCAGCGAGTTATGAGTAGTTAGCAAGAAACAAAGTTTTTTATTACGTTCGAAAAACAGAGATGGTCTCAGTATGCGTGGCATTGTAGTTAATAGATTGCAGTGAATAGTTTATAGAAAGAGCGTAATAAAGTCAATGAAGACTCCAGGTATTGTACGAAAACCTTTAAAAATCACTTATGCAAAACCCTACAATTTCTAGTAATGAGACAAGATTACTTAACTCCTTCGCCTCAGTGGAACTCCAGAGAATTCCATAGTCAAAAGTATGAATAAAAAATAAATAAATAAATAGCTAAGTAGTCGAAAATCGTGAGCAACGTTTTACTTCAAATTTGCTTACATTTGTAAGATCTGAATAAAAGGATATTTTAAAATATTTAAAAAGGAATAAAAATATATTTGATAAGAACGAATGGTGATTGCTTGCACCCTGCACTTCAAACGCTTTCAATCTCGATATCGAATAATAGCATATCGCCCGAAACGAAAACTGTATCGACATATTTCGGATTTACTTTATATTCATATTCAAAGGCTGGTTTATCGTTTACGTAAACTTCGAAAGTTTTTTTACCGCGCAAAACGGAGAGAAGAAAATCGGCATTCGGTCGTAAACCCGTACCCACTTGTGATATCAATTCACCCGTCCATTTCCCACCTGCAAAAGAGTTCCGGGCAATCGTTGGTTCCCCAGTCTCGCCATCTTTCCCTTTAGCGAAACGTATTTGCAATTGCAAGGCAACAGTCGGTGACGGCCACACATTAATACCCGACTGCAAGTTGATTGTAATTGTTTGTGGATTTGCTTTTATCCGACCCTTGACGGCTACACTGAATCCGGAATCAAAAAATCCACGATCGAATATAGCATAATAGGGCATTGGCATGAAACTTTCCGGCTCACATATCAATCCTGCCGTTTCAGGATAAGACTCTTCATCTACTTGTTCGCATTCAGTTACTTCGGCATCTTCAGTCAATCGGTCGAAATGCGGCGAGTTGTCCGGTCGTTGCGGATATTCAGTAACAATTTTTCGCTCAACAGCAACATCACTTATACAACCATGTATTTCCAATTTTTTAATATTATGAAAAGGTAAACGGTGAGTAAACTTGCACACGTGAAAACCATTGACGGCAATCATGAATTCTGGAACTGTCAAGAGAATTTGCATTTCAAAATAATTGCCCGGTTCGAAATGAAACGGATAATTCGTTCGCAGCTCATCACTACCCCACTTATTTTTTATTCTCGAGTTACGAGACAAGACATTCTTTTCGGTTGACCCAGTAATACGCAAAGCAAGATCATTGTTTGCATTATCCAAGCCAAAATCGATCGTAAACCTACCCCAGAGATATGAAATAATAATACATTTTACTACATAGACCTACATACTACACTATGTGCAGCTATACTTATTGGTACAAGTAGTGAGGACACCGTATATGATGAACGAAACACCCTCTTGAATATGACCCATGTTATTATTAAGGTAAACCGGAGCTGTTTCAATATCTGCGGTGAGCGATTCCTGCGTACGATACCGGCAATTTTTAGGGCATCGAAATAAAACTTATCAACATTTTTTTTTTTTTACCTCAGAATCGGTTCTACTTTTGCCGAAACAATACGCTAACATTTTGTCCATTTTTTTCCCAAACTTTGCTTCTTAGGCGATAATAAATAATGATCCGTTTCAATTTTATCAAATACACTTTTAGTTATTGCTTAAATTTGCATTTTTTTTTTTTTTCAAAAGCCACAAAAAGAAAGAAAAATTAAACTAATTTTTTGAAAAAAGTCCAGCTTTCACAATTTTAGAGAAGAAAAAACAAAGACAATATGAATTTTCATTCATTCGGTGTCGTTGCTGTCATTATTCTTTTTACATTGTCGTACCATAAACATGTCATCGTTGGCTTTGGTTCTTTTCAAAATTTCAAAGTTAATCAAAAGCAATTGAAAGCAATAAAAACAAAAAGAGACAAAACAAAAGGTTAACATAAATGCAAAAAAATAAAAACATAGAAAACTTGTTCAAATGCTTCCTCAGACAAATGAAGAGTAAACCATGGGTAAGGCGAAAGGGCGGGCATACATTGAGAGTTCAATTTTATCGTAAGTTCGTTAACAGGAACGCCACTGTGCCTTGTATCGCTTACAATACAGAAATATGGATCTCGGTCACGTAAGCGAAGGCGATTCTTTTCATATTCATGGTGAATTTCCGGAGTGTGAAAAGCTGTAAGGAAAAAGCTAGCACGTCTTAGAACAATTTTTTGCTTCCATTCGCATTTCTTCTAAAATTCATTTGTTATATGCAAACTTTTACAGATTTATAGTGCAATTCCAAATCGACAATGAATACAGAGATCTCGCTTTGAATCTTGTAGTACTTCCGAAGGAAAATTTAATGGCGCGCTGCTACAGAGAAAAGTACATATGGAGTCACGAAAAAGTCGACTCACAGGTTGACTTTCACTTTTTGCGCGGTAGACGCGTATGGATAGAAGTGCTAGTCACTGATGCAGCATTTTTTATTGCCTTAAATGGACTTCATTTAGCTACGTTTGAACATCACTTTTCGTATAAAAATATCAAATCATTACAAGTGTCTGGTGGTCTGGGAAACATATTGGTGAAGAGAAAATCCGTCGACAGTTATCCACAACGTGTAGAAAATTCTCAACATATCGGTTATTTAACTGCTCCAGGAAGTGTTCGAAAGCAAATTTTTGATGGTTCTCCAAAACGTCTTTCATAAATAAAAACGTATAAAAGTTTACAGCAAAAGTGATCGTTTGAAAAGATGTATAATTTGTAAAGAAGTACATTGTGTGAAGTGCGTGTGTGTTTCCTTTTCTTCTTCTTATTAACTATACACCCGCCTAACGAGATCTGCGTCACAATTTGCTCTTCAAAAGATAATATGGCTTTGCATCAAGTTTTGCTATTTTCTGTATGAGCATAAGGCGAGTATACTCGTCATAATACAAAATATTGCCATATCTCCACAACGAGCATACTCGAGCAATACGTCCAGTTACCAGCTAACTGGTTACGGGAGTCATAGAAGTTTTCAAATTGATCTTATTTTAAGCAGGCCTATAACAGAGTGCAATTTTCTACCACACTGTGGATCACCAACAACTTTTCACAACCGCCTTTGCGAATTTTGCGAACCCTTTATACTTCGAGATTATAAAGGGTTTCCTAAATTATAGTACGTCCTTCGTTCGATATTATAACCTATAATCAATTTGGGCCACTGTGGTCCGTCCTTCGATTGATACAAAAATCAGTAATGCTTAGCCACTAAAGAGTTATTTAACTACTTATCTTTTAATGATGCCGCTCTCTTTCAGTTTCTACGATTTCTACGAATGGCTTGGTTAATTGCGGTTAATCGATAAGCCAAGAGACCTTATTCGCTTAAAATTAGCGTCTTCATCTATGCTTAGTCAAGCGGAAATTTGTTACTGCACCATATAGAAAACTTCTACAAACCATTAAAGATACTTCTTCCAAGGAATATCTTAGGATTCTTATACGTACGGCCGAAGGATAGATTTATACTCATTTTGTGCAAATGTCTGCAACATTCAGAGAGAATCGCCTGAATAAATAAATTCTTCACCAGCATCAAATTCTGAATCAATTTAAGCATGTAACTCTGCCATTTTTTCGTCTGTCCTTCAGCATAAGTGGTAAACAAAGCGCATTTATCCGTCTGCCCCTCTATCTATTACCTATGATGACCACTTTCTCGTACACAAAATTAAAGAAATAAACTTTACCATCGAAAAACTGACCCTCCCAAGAGGAATATATATAAAAAAAATGGAAAATTTAACAATTTTTATGCGTTGGCTTGAACTGTTAGACGACATAAACGACTCTATCTAAGCGGAATAGATCTTTTTCCATTTCTAACTAATTATGTTTCTTATAAAAGTTCCAAAAACTCTTTGAAAGAGAAAAACTTAGTTTTCCAAAAGCAAATAAAGTTTACTGAACTTCTGAACTCCTTCTCCTTTCTTCGCATTCAAAAACTAAAAGTATAGACGGTTGAATATAAAATTCCTACGCGGAAGATAGTACGCCCACATAAATATTTATATGCCCAAAACTGTGAAAAGAGCATACGTTCCCATGTGGTAATAAGCGAAAAGGAAAAGCTTGCACCCACACACGAAATTGTTAAATAGAAATAAATATCACAAAAAACATAATCAATGAGAACATAAATGATTTATTTATTGACACTCAAGCAAACATTTATCTCCCTACACACCAGCGTCCATGCAAGGAAGTAGAGAATAGTAATACGAAGATGAGAGAAATTCGTGAAAAAATCCACTACATTTTACAAATGTAATAGGAAACAAGTAAGAAAATCATATTCGGTCGTGACCGAATCTTTCTCCCACCACCCTTATCCTGAAAGAGGCAAAAGAAGTAAAAGAAGTAAATTTTTATGCTTTATAATATGGGGTGGATGTGACGGTTTCTTCCTATTTTCAAAGTAAAAATCCTTGTTGCATAGGCGTGGAAACGTTGTAGGCGTGTCCTTGAAAAAGGTTAATATATAATACACACTTGTTCGGACGGACAGATGGATAGAGGAACGGACGGGCATGTTTAACTGCATTCCAAATTTAAAACTGGACAAGAATTTATATACCCTTTGGAATTTATGAAGCTTCTGTTGCGCTTTATAAAGGTATTGAAAAAAATAGGTTTCATATACTATAACACATAGTGAGTGTGGTCAATTTTTCCCATTTCCTACATAAGTACTACAGCATCGTACATAGAATGTGCGTTCAAGTTTATACAGGTTTGTCTACTGTGGTTTACGAGTAATAAGAAAAAAAACAACATTCAATGCGTTTTGAAAAACATATGTTCTTACTTTGGGCGTGTCCTTTGACCGATTTGCCCCATTTTCATGTCTTTGTTGGCTACAACAGATGTTACACAGACGGACAGACGGACCTGCTTAAATCGATTCAGAATTTGATGCTGATGAAGAGTATAGATATTGTGTAGGGTCTCTGATGCTTCCTTCTGAACGTTTTGACAAAATGAATATACCACTCATCCTTCGGTGATCGGTATAACAAGAAGAAACGCTGTTCAAGCTTGCAAAACATTTGCAGTATTTAAGGTATTTTGCACACTTCGGTTTTTGAAAGTTCGACGTCAACGATGCTTTTGTCCACAAATCACTGAAAAAGTCGATGGAGTTTCACCAAAAACTGAAGAAGATCGCCGCATACGCACTCATGATATCACTAAGACTTTGAAACCCGGTATTTTAGTGCCTCATAAAACGTTGGTGAAAAGCTTGCTTAGCCGCCTTTCTAGCACAGAATCGTTGCTCAAACATAATGAAATCAAGTGGATCGATTCTAATCTCTACTGCAGCAAGGGTACAAAAATACTGAACTGAGTTGATCAATAGAAAGGGTACTGTCTTCTATCGTGACCACATCGGACCATATAGATTATTGATGATCTGGCACAAGTTGAAGCAAGCTTTGAAGCAAGCAAGCAATGTTTTTGGAATAGAAAGGAACATGATAGATAAAAGATTAGAGGGGGTTATTAAACGCTTCGTTAAGTACAAAAAAAAATGTTATTTTGGAAAATTATTACAAAATTGTAACACCGGAAATAAGGGAAATCTCGAAATATATAAGAAAAAAAGAAGAGAAGAGCCGATAGCCTTAGTTGCTAGGGCCCATCCTACTTCCACTCGCAGAATTTATTTCTTTGCTCTAAATAAATTGTACTAATAATAATAAAAAGGGTCAACTATTTTCCCACATAAAACAAAACATAATCCAAAAAACTCTCAGGCGGAATTTTTTTGTGAATGATGTGCAGGCGTCGATCGTATAAAACCCACTATGCGTGGAAACAGTGTTATAGGAAAATTTTTTATTTCTTTATTTCAACTAATAATAAAATTTAAGCTTATATGTAATATGAACCAAGGTGATGCGTACCTGCCGTATAGCATCAAAACGGTATTTCACAAGTTCGCGTTAAGCGAGGGCCGCCTGTAACGATTAATGTTTTCAAAGATTATTCTGTAATTTTATATTTTTTGGTAATTTGTCGTTATTTTTTTTATTTTTTTTTTTTTAGTTTTGCAAAATCTGACTTCATTAAGTTAAAAACAATAGTAAAATTGTAAAAAATTATACAAAACGCAACATCATGTGCTTCGGAGAGCCTGAAAAGGCAAGTCAAATGAACTTTTCAAAAGAATTGTAAAATAAGAGGTAAGACATTCTCTGTTTTCGATTCATAGGAGGAGGAAAAAGGTGTTAAAACAGAAGGCGCTAAAGCAGAAATTGTTACAACAGAAGATGTCAAAGCAGAAGGTGATAAAGCAAAAGGTGATAAGGCAGTTGCTGACCAAGCAGAAGATGATAACGCAGAAGAAGTAAATGCGGATCCAGATTTAAAATACGCAAATCATGATCTCGGTGAAATGGGAGAAGGTGTATCCTTTCGAATCCGTGGTAAAATACTGGAAGAAGCAACTGTGTAGGTGGAGTTTTTTTTTAGAACGCAGCTATGTGAAATGAATACGACCTATGGAAATAGGTCTTAGAGTTTTCGTAAATTATTCATGTGCTTGAAGGAGCAAGAACAATGAAATGCATTTGGAAATGTTCGAAAGCATTTTCCAAACTTTTGCCTTAAGAAGAAAACCTGATAGTTTCTCTGTTCTACGGTTGCTGGTTTTAAGCTTAATTGGGAGAATTTTATGTGGTGGTCAAGTTTTGGCTATCACTAGCTTCGCTCGAACGATAGGCAAGCCGCCCACATTCCAAAGATAATGTTTTCAATGGCGTGCATTGAATGTATTCTGACGAATTTTTCTTCGCAATCAAACATCATCCCATAGACCACATATAGTAATATATATAAAAATTGTTTAAGGCCTTTTCTCAGTTAACATAATATAAAAATTTCCTACCAAACCGTAATGGAATGCAAATAACTTCGTTAACTTATCCTTTTAGGTTTTCAGTACATTTTTTGCTTGAAAATGTGACTCAAGATTGTGCTTTGCGTATACTGGCACTGGTGGAAGAAAACTTAATAGCACGTTACTATAAAGATAATCATAATTGGGGTCCTGAAGAAGATTATTCTCAATCGCCTTACAAGTTGGTACCGGGCAAAATTGTCGCGATTGAAGTCTTAATAACCGAACCGGGATTCTACATTGCTGTAAACGGTTTTCATGTGTGCATTTTTAAGCATCACTTTCCCTATACACACATCAAGGCGATAGAAATACGTGGCGATATTGATCTTGCGTATGTTGAAAGAAAATTAGTCTATGAATATCCGCAACGTCCGGCCAGATCCAGTCATTTCGGTCGTATAGTTGGTTCAGGTAAATTAGAAAGCGATGAGAAAAAGGAAGAAAAACCACAAGTGGAAAATAAGGAAAGTGAAGAAAAGAAAGAAAAAGAAGAAGAAGAAGAAGAGGATCTATTTGATGAAATAGAATTTTATGAAATTATAGAACAGCCTCTACCTAAAACGCAATGCATACGAAAGACATATCTCCCTGTGCCATATTTTGTCTGCTTTGAAAGGGGATTTTTCGATTTAGGTTTTAGCTTGGTAATCAGCGGTCGGGTACGTTCTCAGGCTCTTCATATGAACGTGTCGCTTTTGACAGGATCTCACCGATGGCCGGCTCCACGCGCGTGTTATGAAGTTGTTTTCAAGTTCTACAATAGTAAAGAGGGCGAAAAGGCACCAGTTTTAGGGGAAAATGAGGAAGCCATAGACATGAAATCAAAAGAAGATCTTAAATTGGTAATAGTGCGTGGGAAGAAAGGCTACGAGACCAAAGCAAATAAAAAATCTTTAAAAACCCGCCCGTACAAAATCAATCCCCAATATGTAAATACGGTTTTGATATATGGCGATCTAAAACTTATTGATGTACAGATTATCACAGACTAAAATTTTTAAATAAAGAATCAAAAAATGCATCAAAATCATGTCTTAAATGAAAGCATTGGAATATAGTAAAAAACAAATGAAAACACAATACTGGCCCATTACCCATCATTAAATACCCTACCTTATCTTACAATTATCCATAAAACAGCTTTTTCAAAATAGGGCTTTATATGGGGAATAATCCCCCCCTAGGCTAAAATACGTTAAGACATTTTCAAAAACTGCCGTCAGTCAGTTGAACATAAGAATACATGGACAGACTTCAGGTCGACAAACGAACGAATCGACACGCAAGCTTAGATTGACTCAGAAAATGATAATGAATCGATCAGTTAAATGACAGATCGGTCTATTTTAAGTTCTCCTACATTGTTAAATACGTCTGCACAAACTTGAAAAAAAATTTCTTTCAAATCTCAAAGTCAAAGTCAAAAGTACGTTTTATTAGGTGGTTGCGCTAATGTTGATAGGCGACTTCTACATGTGATAATTATAAAAAAATGGGAAATACCAGTGCACATAACGGTTCAATTCGGTGTTTTTAACCTTCCGCTACATAAAATGACAATTTTCCTTTTAATATTATTAATATATTAATATATATATATATATATATATATATTGACATAAAGCGCTCACAATTCTTCTTCTTCCAAATGCATTACTTTTCGTGTTTATTTGAAAATTTCTGCTGCTGAAGCCCACCAAACACGTTCAGAGGCTTATGGGGTGCTGCTCCATCATATCCCAATTGTCGGTTTTGGATTCAATGGTTTAAAAATGGCAACACGAATTGACTGAAAATGTCATTTTTTGGCCATTCGTTGCAAGAGCTGTCCACGATGTGCTGTTACAGCTCGAATGAAAAATTTTGCACATCCAGCGCACTCACCGGACATGGCGCCTCCTCGTAGATCGGTGCACCATGACTTGGCTGGCAGACGGATCCGCAAAGTTGACACAATCGCATATAGTGGTCCTCATAAAACACAAACCCTTTTGTATAAAACAACCAGGTTCTTCTATTAGTATTTTATGCAATTCATTTAAGAAAAATTTCAAAACATTTCAGCTTACGCACAATTTCTGACTCGAAATTCGACCCAGGTTGTAGATTAGTAGTTACTTTCGGAGACAACTCCACGTCATCTTGCTTAGCTGAGCCTTCATCTTTCGCTTCGTCAGTAGTCACGTTTTCATCGATTTTTTGGAAAATCAGTTGCAAACTCAAAATTACTGTTGGCGGTGGCCAAACTCGGGCACCTGCTTGCAAATTTATTGTCAATTGTTTCGGGCGACTTCGAACGCGACCCTTTATAAAAATACTGTAGCGTATGCGAAAGAAACCTGAATCGAAAGTGGCGTAATATGGCAAAGGTAAGTACTTTTCGTCTTCAAATTCACCCGGACATATAGTCAAAGTGTCAAAGACAATCATCATCATCATCGACAGTGATTACGTCATCGTCGTCTCTGTCCAAAGAACGGCCCGACACGCGTTCAATGTGCAGCGACTTGTCAGGGCTTTGCGGATAAATGTCGACGAATTTTTGTTCCACATTAACGTTAGCTACACAGCCATGAACTAGAAACTTGTCTATACTTTCCAAAGACGTACGATGCGTATACTTTGCTATATGGAAAACCATTAAGGGCTACCAGGAAGGCTTCATTGGTGACTAGGATTTGTAGTTGTATGTATTTGCCCGGTTGAAGTTTAAATGCTATTTCCGTGTCGAGCTCATCAGCTCCCCATATTAAGCTCTTTCTGGAATTACGTGCTATTAAGTTGCGATTTGCCAGCACCGTGACTCGTAAAGCAATGTCTTTTTCTAGATTTTCTCGTCGAAAATCTACAGCGAATCTAGAGCGTAACAGAGAATACATATATACATTAAATAGATAAGATTTCTTCATGCACTTGCATTTAAATTATACCCTTCCGCTTTTGGAAGCGCTTTGCCAGTTATTGTGAAGGATAGGCCTTCTGATAAATGTCGAAGCTCGTCTGTCTCATAAACCGGCTTTACATAGGCTTCCTCTAAATAAAAATTGTCTATACTATTTTCTGGTAGCAGATTGCGCCCTTTAAGTGTATCACAGAGTTTAACTGTACCGTTAATTATCGAGAACATAATGCCCGTTTTCAAGATATTTTCTCAAAATTTTTTTTTCACAGTAAGACACAAAACGTTCCAACTACCAATAGATTTTGTTTTACATAATTTTTACACAAAAGTTACTCGTTTTGCAAACGATGTATTATTTAAATAAAATTATATTAATTTTTTATTTTTCAACTACAAAATTTTTAAATGTCGAGGAAAATTCAAGTAATTTAACCGATTTTGAAAGTTTGAAGTATTTAAAAACGAAAAATATCACAAGAGAGAACGAAAAATTATGAGATAGCTTTCCTTTAGATAATCAAAAATACGTCCCTCCTCGCTTTCTCAAAACGTTTGCAGCGCTTCGAAGGAAGCAGATCCGTGTGTCCGTCTGTGTAACGTCTGTTGTAGACATTCTCGTGGCCGAAAAAATGAAGCTATCGGCTTTAAGTTCGGGAAAAACATTGGAAGCTCCTGCACGCAGGCTGGTTTTGAAAATGGGCCAAGTCGGTCGAAGGACACGTCTAATGTAACATGTTAACTAAGAACATATGTTTTTGAAAAGGAATAGAATATTTGTTTTTCGCTTATTACTCATAAACCTCAGTAGATAGCCCTACATAAACTTGAACGCATATTCCATGGGCGATGCTGTAGGACCTGTATAAAAAAAAAAAAATTGGAAAATGGGGGAATGGGGGAATGGGAAAAATTAAAAACACTCGCCCAATGTTATAGATTATCAAAATTGAATTGAACACACACACAATATGAATTTCTCCACTTAGAAAAAATCTCCCTACAATACAACAAATCGGCCACACCCTGCTTATGTTACAGAGTATGAAAATTTAATTTTTTTCTTTTGTTAAATGTTTTTTAAAATAACGGTGATGGATATAAAAGATTCCATCACGACCCAATATAAATTTCTGACTTGTTTTTTATTGGTTCTTTTTGCATGTATATTTTTTTTAAGGGACATGTAACGGTTCTTAGAAAAGAGTATTAATTGTGTCTATTAATCTTCAATTTCAATATCCAGTAAACGAATGTCGCCAAAGATTACAATTTTATCAACGGAATCTGTATCGGACTTGAAAGGCCTTGAATTGCGCTCAAGGCCTAAATATATTGCCCTGGCTGTGGATGGGGAGAATGCGACTTTGACTGCAAATAAAGTTATGTCATGTTGGTAATCAGAAAAACTTCGAACTTGTGTATGGAAATCGACAATACTCTGTAAATGCTGCGATTCATACACATGTCAAATGTCAAATAAACGCGTTCTTTAAAATGACAGAAAATATTCTCTCCAGTAAAATGTCATTATTTACAAATATCTCATTTAATCTGTTTTAGAATCGAAGATGTTTGCATTATGTACTAGTTTCTGCAAAGGCGATAAAGGAGGCGAGTCACGATCGAGAAGAAGCCAGGGAAGAGAAGAACCGACGACGCCACCTTTGAATAAGAGCAGTGCTCATATTGAAACCATAAAGTTGCCCTTAAAAGAAGGCTTAAGTTTTCAAATTCGCGGTCGAATAAAACATGACGCTATCAGGTAGCGAAAAAGACAATTTTCAACATTTTCCGTATAGTAATTGTTTTTCGAATCTTGCTTAGTTTTATTATTGACTTGCCAGTCGACAATAAAGATGGGGATATTGCTTTACGTATAGTCGGGGACGTACATGGAAATTTAGTGTCACGCTTGTCCCGAAGAAATCACGAATGGAGCGAGAGAGAAGTTTTATCAAAATCGCGTTATAAGCTAGCACCAGGGAAGAATTTTATGATAGAGGTCTTAACGCTAGAAGACCATTTTAAAGTTGCCGTTAATGGTTTTCATACTTCAAGTTTTTACCACGACTTTCGATTGAAAGATATTAAAATGTTGGATGTTCATGGAGACGTTAGCGATATTACCGTTGAGCAGAAGTTTGTTCAACAGTATCCAAAACGACCAGCCAGATCTTCACACTTCGAGCATTTGTCTAAACGCGAAGAGTACCGGGATCAATCTGAGTCGTCAGACATTGATGAATTCGAGGACGCGTCAGACACCGACATGACATCGTCCGCTCAGGCATGCTCAATCGAAAAATATCTGCCCGTTCCCTATTATGCGAGCTTCGATAAGAAATTTTTTGGGTACGGTTTCAAGGCAACGATAACTGGTCGTGCCCGTAGGATTGATTCATATTTCGCGGTTGTCTTTCAAACGGGCACACAAGACTGGCCATACCCGGAATGGTGTTTTCGAGTTATGTTCCGATATTACTGCAGTCAATGTGGCGCAAGTGCTCCCCTCGATGTCGATGAAGACGAGGAGCCTGCGGATGTACAGATTAACTCTGAAATACGCCTAACCGTAAAACGGGGACGCAATGAGTATCGGAGTACCTTCAATGGAATACCATTGCGCTCAAGACCTTTCAAGTCAGATCCAGATTCCGTTGATACAATTGTAATCTTTGGCGACATTCGTTTACTGGATATTGAAATTGAAGATTAATAGACACAATTAATACTCTTTTCTAAGAACCGTTACATGTCCCTTAAAAAAAATATACATGCAAAAAGAACCAATAAAAAACAAGTCAGAAATTTATATTGGGTCGTGATGGAATCTTTTATATCCATCACCGTTATTTTAAAAAACATTTAACAAAAGAAAAAAATTAAATTTTCATACTCTGTAACATAAGCAGGGTGTGGCCGATTTGTTGTATTGTAGGGAGATTTTTTCTAAGTGGAGAAATTCATATTGTGTGTGTGTTCAATTCAATTTTGATAATCTATAACATTGGGCGAGTGTTTTTAATTTTTCCCATTCCCCCATTCCCCCATTTTCCAATTTTTTTTTTTTTATACAGGTCCTACAGCATCGCCCATGGAATATGCGTTCAAGTTTATGTAGGGCTATCTACTGAGGTTTATGAGTAATAAGCGAAAAACAAATATTCTATTCCTTTTCAAAAACATATGTTCTTAGTTAACATGTTACATTAGACGTGTCCTTCGACCGACTTGGCCCATTTTCAAAACCAGCCTGCGTGCAGGAGCTTCCAATGTTTTTCCCGAACTTAAAGCCGATAGCTTCATTTTTTCGGCCACGAGAATGTCTACAACAGACGTTACACAGACGGACACACGGATCTGCTTCCTTCGAAGCGCTGCAAACGTTTTGAGAAAGCGAGGAGGGACGTATTTTTGATTATCTAAAGGAAAGCTATCTCATAATTTTTCGTTCTCTCTTGTGATATTTTTCGTTTTTAAATACTTCAAACTTTCAAAATCGGTTAAATTACTTGAATTTTCCTCGACATTTAAAAATTTTGTAGTTGAAAAATAAAAAATTAATATAATTTTATTTAAATAATACATCGTTTGCAAAACGAGTAACTTTTGTGTAAAAATTATGTAAAACAAAATCTATTGGTAGTTGGAACGTTTTGTGTCTTACTGTGAAAAAAAAATTTTGAGAAAATATCTTGAAAACGGGCATTATGTTCTCGATAATTAACGGTACAGTTAAACTCTGTGATACACTTAAAGGGCGCAATCTGCTACCAGAAAATAGTATAGACAATTTTTATTTAGAGGAAGCCTATGTAAAGCCGGTTTATGAGACAGACGAGCTTCGACATTTATCAGAAGGCCTATCCTTCACAATAACTGGCAAAGCGCTTCCAAAAGCGGAAGGGTATAATTTAAATGCAAGTGCATGAAGAAATCTTATCTATTTAATGTATATATGTATTCTCTGTTACGCTCTAGATTCGCTGTAGATTTTCGACGAGAAAATCTAGAAAAAGACATTGCTTTACGAGTCACGGTGCTGGCAAATCGCAACTTAATAGCACGTAATTCCAGAAAGAGCTTAATATGGGGAGCTGATGAGCTCGACACGGAAATAGCATTTAAACTTCAACCGGGCAAATACATACAACTACAAATCCTAGTCACCAATGAAGCCTTCCTGGTAGCCCTTAATGGTTTTCCATATAGCAAAGTATACGCATCGTACGTCTTTGGAAAGTATAGACAAGTTTCTAGTTCATGGCTGTGTAGCTAACGTTAATGTGGAACAAAAATTCGTCGACATTTATCCGCAAAGCCCTGACAAGTCGCTGCACATTGAACGCGTGTCGGGCCGTTCTTTGGACAGAGACGACGATGACGTAATCACTGTCGATGATGATGATGATGTCTTTGACACTTTGACTATATGTCCGGGTGAATTTGAAGACGAAAAGTACTTACCTTTGCCATATTACGCCACTTTCGATTCAGGTTTCTTTCGCATACGCTACAGTATTTTTATAAAGGGTCGCGTTCGAAGTCGCCCGAAACAATTGACAATAAATTTGCAAGCAGGTGCCCGAGTTTGGCCACCGCCAACAGTAATTTTGAGTTTGCAACTGATTTTCCAAAAAATCGATGAAAACGTGACTACTGACGAAGCGAAAGATGAAGGCTCAGCTAAGCAAGGTGACGTGGAGTTGTCTCCGAAAGTATCTACTAATCTACAACCCGGGTCGAATTTCGAGTTAGAAATTGTGCGTAAGCTGAAATGTTTTGAAATTTTTTTAAATGAACAATCTGTGAAGAAGTCTGCATATACGTTAAGTCCGAAGCAAATTGATACGATTTATGTTTATGGGGATATAAAACTGTTTGATATTGAAATTGTTAGTGATTAAAAAGTAATATTTCTGTGCAGAGGAAAAAAAAAATAAATAAATAAAAAGAAAGCTAAGCGAAGCTAAGAAAGAAATACCGACACTTAGCAACGTTCTTTGCAAAAAACAAGCTATTCCATTAAAGATGCATTGAGGCATCTTGCGACATTTTTTAAATAAACAGCTAGTTCCTCTCTTCGCACTAATTCGCCTAATTTTCAAATTATGATCACATAAATTGAAAAATTTCACGTCCATTAGTTAGAAACGATACTGAATTCCTTAAACATTAAACAAACGGTTCGAAGACTTTCCTTGGAATACTTTTTCCATTACACTTTTAAATTTAAACTTGACAAAAGCGATCGCAACAGCTGAGCACTGCACTTCTGCCAGGCACTCATATACAGGCATAATCCTTATTCGCTTCAAATGGATGAGACTTCAAATATATTTCATCATTCAAGGTGAAATGTTGCAAGTAGGCCGACTAAGCAGTTCGTGGAATGATATGTTCTCTTAAAGCTTTTTAAACTTCGTTCTTTACGTAAGCACAAGTGAAGTTCAAAAACGATTTCATCTCTCATTAAAAATATCTTAAAAAAACCTTTTTATTCACTCGCTTTGATAATAATGCACCGAACGTTGCACATTATTTGCTTGCAAAGGCATACTTTTCCTGAAAGCATGCATATTGGAAGAATTCTTGCTTACGTGTCCAAATTCGGTTGATTTCTACGTTAATTTTCACCACGAAATATTAAAAGCTGTACCTTTTTACACCCACCACTAAGACATCTATTATTTATTGGGAAGTTGTCCACCCCGTCATCAGCATCTGAAGATACAGAGGTGAATTTAGTGTGGCCGGCAATAAATGGATAAATGAAGATAATGATGAAGACTATACTCGCGCGGGGTCACGCCTTCAGCAAGAGGAAAGACGGCAAGATAATTTGAAAAGGAATGCTTGATGAAAGCTCTTTATTGAAATCTTAGGCTTATTCAAATATAACTTTATTTGGTTTAAACACAAAATAAATTTGTAGCACTTTATGTGCCTAGTAATTCAACTTGGCAGGTACAGCGGAGGCTTCTGTGAAATATGTCGATTCGCGTTGCATGCAATATGTTAACGAATGGCGGCTTAGTCCATATCACAACTCAATGCAACGGTACGATGTCTGACCGTAGCTCCTTCGAGTAATTGGTTGGCTGTGAGCTTATCCACAGGCAGCATTGTTATGCTAGATGCTCGCAATGGAATTCTAATGAATAATTGGCGTCCTATGGAATGCGATTTATTGCAATTATGCGCGTAATGACCAGCTATTAATTAGTTCGGCTCTGAATCATAGAGTATGGCATGCTAATGACCTACCAACAAACGATTCACTTCGAATTGGTGTATGCCACTACCGGCAATCGCATAGGCATTTGTTCTGACCTTAGCAACTCGCACGCTATCCATACGGTTGCTAAGTTGCGTTCGGTAAATTTTAACGGCGTGCTAACATCCCTGGCTGCATTGCCTTTAAGCAGAGCCTTTCTGGCTGGCAATGAAAGCGGAAACATAACTTTATTGTGTTGGTTGTTTTTTTTTTTGTTCGTTTTATTGTAGAAGAGAAACATGGCGTGCATGAGAACACATGTAAACGCGCATTCCTACCACCTTACCTATCTTCTATATTTTAAATATTTTTTACATTCTCCATAACCAAACACCTCTTGCCGTTAATTATACGCAAATTTTTTTTTTTATTTAAAATTTTTTCTTTTGGTTTTCCTAGAAAAAGACATTAATTTTAATAAAGGAAAAATATATTTTAAAAATCTGCAGGAATCTGGAGAGATATTCAAATCGATAAAATCCATCTACTTAGCAATGTATTTGAAAACCCAAAGAGATTTCCCGGATATAAAATTTTACGCAAACAAAATGCAGAGTAAAAAAATGAAATTAAAAAAAATGTTTCTTTATACCCATCACTGGAATGGGGGTATACTCATTTTTTTCATAATGTATGTAACATCCAAAAGGAAGTTGCGGAGGCCTTGTAAAGCTGATTAAGCAATGTTTCTCCGTCTATGCAGCGCTGGTTTTTGGCACTCTCCTGGTCGCGAAAATAAAAATATCGACTTCAAACTTGTAGAAGTTTTTGAATGCAGGCCGATATTGAAAATGGGCCAAATTGATCGGAGCAGAACATCAACTAAATGCAACTCCGCCTTGCTTAACAAAAATTTACGGATTTTTGCTCGTTACAAAGAAATTATAAAAGTTAGAAAACTAAAATTCTTCACATTTACTTTGCGCCATGACATTACGCTTTTCTTGCAATACCTGAGAATTTTTACCCAAAGCCAATTCAATTGCCTTATTGTAGCATTCAGGAATACCGAGAATGGTCGCATACTCTTTATTCAATTTATTGGAGACGACACGTTCTTCAGCGTTGAAAGCAATACCAAAAACAAATGAAAATAGTAAAATCGGAAATAGAAAAGAGCAATTGATCATTTGATACTTTACACCAACAACGTGACTTACAAGACCATAACCTTTTCTAATGAAATCCAAACCCCCCATAAAAGAAATGACAAGTTTTAATAAAATTTTATCCAATTAGTATTTAAGCATTATTATGAATTAAATGTTTAGATGTAGGGTAATGTTTCACACAAACATATACCCGAAGGGTGATGTGAGAGTAGTGCTACATTTCAAACGAGCCAAGGCCATCAAGCTTTGTTATGAATGCAAATGTTTAGGGTAATGTTTCACACAAACATATATCCGAAGGGTGATATGAGAGTAGTGCTACATTTCAAACGAGCCAAGGCCATCAAACCCACGTTCTAGAGAGACAAAACTCAGACTAGCTGCGTCAAATATTTCGTTTTCTAATTTTTCTCTTCGTTACAGACCGAATTTATTTTACTCAGTTCTTCTTTTGGAATTATTGTGCTATGATTCCAATGAAAGCGTGTAAGAGCATAGTCCAGACGTCTCAACAGTCCACCTATTTATCTTGGTATTTTTGAAATGTCTGATTCCGCTTAATCTACATAATAAGTGCGGATTGAATTAGGTTTTTTTGGACGACCCCTGTTCGGGTAGCACAGTGTCGTTTAGAAAGAAATGAGGAAAGGAACAGAATGAGGCGGAGGTAGCCGCAGCCTAACGTGTGTGTCCCTCTTCGGTAAGTGTTATGCCTTTTCCGTCTGTGCGATAGAAGAAAGCAGCAGAAAGCTCTGCCATACCTCAGATTTGCCGCATGAACACTGACCTGGTAATCTCGATTCTTACATACTCAGCGATTCATGCAGTTTAAGTACTAAGATTTTAACATGATTTTCCTCCCAAAGCTCCAAAAAAGTAAGAAAGGGAATTAACAGAAGAATCTATATACAAACTTAAGAAGGATAATGTATTAGCGAATCAATCTTTTCAAAGTTACAGCAATTGCTTTTTAAATGAAAATTTCAAGAAGTTGACAACATTGAAAGAAGGATGAAAAAGTCCAAACTGTACTTTTTGTCCTACGAAATACTAGAAATACTCTTTGAACAGTTTCTTGTACTGTATTCCGATTGGTGAGGAAAAAGTATTTCCATGCACGTCAACAATTGCAAAAAAAAGTTGCATAAAACAATCAGTAGACCTACACACTCCAAAATCGTTAAGGCTTATTTCTTTGTCAATTTACTATTATGAGCCACTTTTCCCCATGAAATATTGAAAAGTGAACTTCTTTGCCACAGTTTCAGATTCAGTTCCGTCTGCGGGTATGTGTGGTGCTTGCTGTTGGCACTCTCCTTGTCGCAAAAATGAAGATATCGGCTTAAAATTTGATAGAAACATTGGAAGCTCTTGCACACACGTAAACAAACAACAAACAACATCTCTGTAATACAAAACTCAAATGTAACACAGAACGTAAGTGTAATAAGTCTATAAAAATTTGAATGAATATTCTATGGGCGAGGCTGTACTCCCCGTACAACTATATGGGAAATTGAGAGGGACTGCTCTTTCAAAGTTGTATATCCACAAAGATTGCTCGCTTGCCAGGTCTCATATCACTGAATATGTTGTTATTGTTGAAAACCGCCAAGATGTATTAAAAGAATGAACCGAGCTGCGCAAATGTCTGTGCACGGTCTAAAAGGGCAAGCGAGTTACAGAACCTACAGCCAGAAAAGCATTAAATAGTGTGAGAGGGACCTTTAGTTATTCTGATCGATTCAGAATCATTTTCAGAATTAATCAAAAGTGGTTTTTGCGGCCATTCGCCTGTCCGTCTGGAAACTGTCCATATATGCTTACAGTCAACCTACAAGTTGGAATTTTTGTGTGGCTTTTTAAGCGAAGTAATGTAGGATCTTTAATGGTGGGCTCTGACCGACAATATATTTTTTACCTATTAAATAACAAAAACAGACTTATATAGTAACTACATGGAGAAATACAATAAATCAGACAAAATTTTCAAGTCATTCAGCTATCAAATTGATTTTAGCTCTTAATTCGGTCTTGTGCTGAATAAAGCTCACTGTTTTTCTTATTAATTTTGGAAATTCCGCGGCTATTGATTTTCTACTTTCCCCACATGACCAAAAGCGCGTATTGTTAGAGTAACTATGTGGAAAAGGTCTTATTTTTGTTATTTTGCGATTGAAAATACTTTTTTTTTTACTATTTAGGGGAACCTTACAAACATGTCTCCGGCGGATGAATTTGGATGTGAGCGATGTAAAGCTTGGTGAATGGCAATAATTTTCTAATCGTCTGATCGGTCAACAATATTCTAATTTTTTAATTATAATTGCAGTTCCGCAGAATGCTCGGATTGCCTTATAACCGCAATGAAAGAATTACTAGGCAGATTTAAACGTCTTTTGGAAGAGAATAAAGAACTTAAGCAACTAAATAAGGATTTGTGGCTCCTTCTCGAAGCGAAAGATAAAGAAATTTCGGCACTGAAGAAAGCAATGGAAAACATAGAAAAGAAAATAAGAGAAATGCCACTCAAGTGAATGATTCGACCTTTTAATAAACAAAAGAAACAAGAAAATTGCTCTTGTACTTAAACATATCGAACGTACCTTTTTAATTATAATTTAGATCTTCAGCATGGCACTATCAACGTTATATATGCCTTGTGGCAGTACTTGACCTTGTGCAATTTGATTTCTTTCTCTCGGAAGTACGGCATATGTGAGTTCTGCCACGTGAAGTTATTATTCTGGTTTTTATATATTTTACATATTGTAAATGGAAATATGAAAAAGTAGTCTCTTAAAGGTTGTCCCAATACTTCTTATATTGTGAACGAGCGAGTAATAAGATCACATCTATTTTGTTTGTCACCTTAGGCTCTTAATCGATCAGAAATTGCTTTCGCAAATTTCACCTGACAATCTTAATTTTTGCAACAGCGGCAGATGACTGTAGACAGATATATGCCATCAGCATCTCAAAATCTACTTTAGAAAAGGATTATAGATATTTACATACATATATATATAAGTAAGTCACCGAAAAGTGTTGGGACACCTAATAAACATTTTCTTGGAGCTCAAAATTTGAAAATGTTCAAATTGGTGCACGTGGTAGTTTTAATGTTAAATTGTGTCTGCATCTATTACCATCGTTCCTCTTCTCCTTAAATTTAACATATTACGAACACATTCACTTGCCCTCCTCCTCTGAGACATATAAATGAAATATAGTTACGTTGTTACGGGAGTTCTAAACGTATATTTGGTATTTAAATGTATTGTCTTGGTTGATTTATTCTAATCGTAGTTAAATAATAAAAAACAAAACAGAAAAGTTCAATAAAATATGAAAAGTATAAATATGTACAATTATTTATCCATTCCTTTTCTACAAATTTATTAGCGAAAAAGTTTGTAATGTAAAAAAATATTTTTTTAAAACACTTTACGTCGGGTAGTAATTGGCATCACTTAAATATATGGAATTGTCCTAGTAATCGCTGCTTAAATCTTTCCTCTCCTCGCTCCAATTCGAATATTCAAAGTCTTCACAAGTTATGTCCTTCAAAGTAAATAATTGTGAAGCAAGAGAAAGTAAAAGGAAAGTCAATGTACATTAAATATTATTATTTTTCTTCGTTCTATTTTACCGTTTTCGTTAAGAGTTAAAAACGTCGCGAGATTCGGTCATCCGATTACTCGTCTATCGTATTTTCGCTCTGAAGGACTTGTGCTTACGAAAGCAATTTTGCGTGCAGGTTTTATAGCTTCAAACGAAAGCTCATTAGCTAACATCACATCCCACAGCTTAATGTCACCCTGTATATAGACTGTATCAATCATGTCTGGACCGACACGATATTTAAATTCAGTTATGAAGCGATGATTCAGATAGATTTGAAATGACGTTTGTGTGCTAACTATGCACATACTAAAGGCTTTGCCAGGACGAAATTCGGTGTCGATATCGGAACGATCCTCCATACCCCAAGAACCTTCCATCCACGCATTACGCACCAAAGTCGTACGCCCAACAATTCCGCCATGTTGTTTGGCAAAGCGTGGATTTAAGTGAAACGCCACCGTGGGATGAGGCCAGACGTCACAGCCACTTTGCAAATTAACATAGAATGAGTGGGGCAGCAATTTTGTTCTGCCCTCGATTTTTAAGACCCGTCCTAATGTGAAGCCACCCTTCGGAAGTTTTCCGTAAAAGGGCAAAGGTATTTCGCTTTCCTCACTTTTATCTCGTACCAATGCTAAAGTTACACGTGTTGGCATCGTTATTCTACGCCATTGCCTTGGCACTTTGATTGCATCGCCATCTCCTTCGTCAAAATTATCCTGGTAGATCGATTTCAAAGGCAGTCCAAGCTTTATCGCCGCCGGCTTAGTTTGGGGTAATCGATCAGGATAGTTTCGTACTTCCATACGCTCCACTCTAATGTCGTCTATGTCGCCCTTCACTTCAAGCGTTCCAACATCACGATACGGTAGGCGGTGAGAGAATTTGCAAAAATGATATCCATTCACGCTGATCATATAACAAACTTCCGTGAAAAGAACCTGTATTGAAAATTTGCGATCACGTTTCAGGTTAAAAGGCAAAGGGGAGGTTTTTTCCTCATCGCCCCAAATGCCGTGGACTTTTGAATTTCGTACAATATAGCCTTGGGGTAAACGTGGATTAATATGCAACGCGATATCTCGGCTACTATTCTCAATAACTAAATTTATAGAAAATCTTTAAAGGAAAAAGTTGGCAATTTTATTAAACGCATACATTCACCAATGCATTTCTTTTGCTTACCTTTCACAATAGGGTTTTGTAATACCGTTCACTGTCAAACTGACTCCCTCGTGCAGACGTATCAAACGCGGATTGTAATAGACTAGCTCTTCCTTGCCATCACTAAGCACGCTCGTCTAAGAAAACGAAAACCAAAGAAGAAAAAAGATCATTATCCCGTAAATTATGTGGATAACATACATATTCGTACTTGAATTTCTTTTCTACCGAAACACCAACACATTATCTTCTTCTTTCTAATATTTTTCCATTAAATCAAAAGGAACTCTTCCAATTTCGAATTTGCACTTTTTTTTTATTTTATTTATGTTATTTTTATGGTATTGGGAATATTGGGAATGCAAACAGTACCTCTTCGCTAACATTCAATTGGAAATTGTTGCAGTCAATGGTGGTCACTTTTACGTGCTCCAAATTAATCAGCATTATTAAGGCGTTTAGCGCTCTACTTAGTATATGTAGTCACAATACAAAAATTTTTTTAAAAATTTAACATTTCCCGAATTATTTAATAAATATTGAAAAGAAAATTATCTACCGAATAGAATTTGAAAAGAGATTTACAAAAGGTTTTCCAATGTTCGCAATTGTAAGGTGATATATCCGCCTCTTTTATTCGACTTGTAACTTGCTTAGTAGAGCTTCAAACTTCAATACCTACAAGGTGAAAAGAGCCACAACGTTATATGCGCGCGGGATCATTAAGTAATACTCCCAGCTGACGTTTCTAATCCCTAACGTGAGTAAAAAGAAAATCTATGTTCCAGGTACGTGTTCTGAATAGTTTTTTTTTAGTCGAGCTACTTTTTATACAGCAAGATCTTCCCGCCTCTTTTGCAGGCTATTTTTTCTATTAATATAACGAATATTTACGCCCAAATTATGGAACTGCTCGAAAAAATAGCATATAATACTTTGTTCAAAAAGTAACGCCAATATTCAAGTTAAATCGCGCGGATACATCGAATACCAGAAATATTGTTTTTCTAAATTGGTAACGCCGTGACAGACAGGTTTGTATGATTTTGTTGAGCAACGAAGTTGTATTAAATTTTGTTTGCGAAATAAAATTTCTTGCCCAAAAACATTTAGCATTTTGCAGAAAGCCTTTACTGAGCAGACTTTGTCGGAAAATAATGTTTACAAGGGGTGTAAACAATTCAAAGAGGGCCAAGAATGCATTGACGACGGAGTCCCTGTCAGTTAATGCGGACGCACATATATATACTCTGTTCCTTTTATATTATTCATTTTATTGTTCACTTTGTTCACGCCTTTGCAACACCAAGAAGGACGCTTGCGAGATTTCCTTTTTTTTTTTTGGGTCATCATGAAATTCTGGATCGTTTTCAACATCTCTCCCCGTTCGTGTGTCTATCTATCCGTCTGCACAGGTGGATAGTGTCTTCGGTAAGAGGTTTCCCGTTCGCAGAAATGAAGATATCGCCTATAAATTAGCAAAAGAATTTGAAAAGTGCCCAAACCAACCAATGGACACGTCTAAAAGCAATAAAATCTGCGAATCTCTTCCCTGTCCATAATTTTCGCTCATTACTGGTGCTTTACAACAGACACACCATATAAATTTCCACTTTTCTTCCACAAAAATAGAAAAAATCAATCAAAGCTACCCAATATAGACTACGGAAATTTGGTTTTTTTTTTCTCCTTTTTGAAATCTTTTTTAGTATGAAAGAGACGCGTTGAAAAGATTCGGTTAAAGTCGGTTTTGTTTCTCTGTATTTATAGGCGTAAGTGTATACTTACCAACAATAGTCGTTACACAGTCCTACGACTGAAAATTGAGCAAAAGCGTGAATAAATTGGAATAAAAAAAGGCTTGACCTCTTGACGCCCTTGGCCATATATGTGGACTTTTAGGTTTTTTTATGTGAAACGTACTGTCATTAATAAAAGGAAGAAAAACGTGATATTAAATTATCCTTTCCTATCCACAAGATTTACAAATCCTATGGCTTGAATAACGCAATACGCAACGGTACTTGCGGTCTACAGATGGATAGTATAATAGGCAGAAAAAAGAAAATAAGCAAGAAAAAAAAAACAATAATAATCGTCCCTGAAGAGGGACATTCGAAGTAATGCAAAAATTATTATTCACAACATAAAGTAGGTATTGATCTAAACCTTGACACAAATATTTCAAAGGATGACATACAAGCTCAGTAAAAAAAATGTTCACGATCAGCCAAGTAATACGTGGCCAATAAACAAAATACTTTAGAAATTTTACTTATTGATGTGGTTCGTATTTCTTATACCCTACACTGCATGTGGTGAGAGTTTCTGCGGGCATGTGGTGCGAGTTTCTGCGGATGTGTGAAACACTCAGAAGAACTTATCGGTCGATTCAGAACCACTTTCTCATCTGTCCGTCTGTCTGCATGACGCAATTTTTGAGATATTTTTCTGCAGAATTTGGTTCACGCACATGTTTCGCCCACAGGAAGAACGCTATTGAAAATGGTTCGGATTGGACCACTTTTTTAACCACTTCCCATATACCATCTTATTTTGAATAGTCTCTATACTGTTGCGTAGTGTCGGGTACTCAATAGTAGGCCGTGGCTTATCTTGATCATACGTGAGAAAAATGTAATTATATCCCGAACGAGTGAAAAAGGCGCGTCTTTTTAAAACTTACCGAATTTTCATTACGCTTGAATGATCTGCAAGGACAAAAGATTTTATTGAATAAGGTCAACATATAGTTTTATTCATGAATATAGTATACAGCATTGTTTTGTGCATTTAAAGCGCGTTGTGCTATACCATAACAATGTCAAAATTGTTTTAAAGTCATCTAAACATAATATGTATGACTAAAAGGCGAATAATTTGTTTCGTCGAACATATAAGGCACTTATTAATTTACGTACTTTCGCTATTTACTGCTTTCCAGTTTGAAATTTAATATCAAATAGCGATCTTTTACACTTTTCTTTCACTGTAAACGCTTTTACCACATATTATTATATAAAAGAAAAGACCCATCATTTTTTTAAATAAAAAGATGAAATTTTGAACAATTACTAAATAACGATGTTTTTAAATACGTCAATACCATTGCAAGCTTTAG
>CCAG010001776.1:0-12494 GCA_001077435.1 Glossina morsitans morsitans
CGAAATACAGGCATGAGAATAAAAAATTATATTTGGTTGACAGAACATATGTCCCGAATATCGAAAGATGAAGTCAAGGGCTTACGATTGTTAAAGCGGCATAAGAAATTCTTCCCATTCCATTTACGCAGCCCGAACGCATGTAGCAAAAGGCTCAGGTGCTCCTGGGAGACGAAACTGCATCCCAAGCCCCCAATACACTCAATCATCGGCGCGGTGTGAGCTGTACAGTGCTTATTTATAAGCACATCCAGCACAAGGGTTCTTTAGAGATAAAAGAGATGCGTCCATCGATTAAAGCCTTTACCAGGACCAGAAGGCTTTTCAAGCGCTCCCACCCGCTCGTACTGAAATTGTCTGCACTCAATACGACACCCTACTTTAATCACACGATCTAGCAGCTTTGGAGTTTCCCAACGCGCCTGATGCTTTCACTTTTGAGTCAAGCGTACACGCGCACTTCTCCCTCCCTCTGTCCTTTTTTACCTATAATCCACTCTGGCCGCCATCACGCTCGCGCATATAGGAAACATCACCTGAGTGATTGTACATTTATAAAAAAATTCTATATTCGCCTTACTCTGAGGCCCACTAATAAATCATTCTTTTCTCTAAAATCTCTATAATAAATCGACATAGAAGTAGTGGGGGATATATAGGAGGACAGGATTTCAGGTCCGAAGCACCTCTTACTCCAATTAAAAGGAATATTTGAAAATTTACAGGCATTGGCCTCTCAATGTGGAAACATTACAGTTTATATGCCTACTTCAGCGACCTAGGGTCCAAAATCGATACAAAGAAGTCCATCTATTTGTTTTCAACTTTCAAGAATGAACGAATACTCGGATGATTTCTCGATCGATAACTGCAGCACAATCAATGGTATAACCTTAGACCCGAATACGCTCTACATTTAGTTGAGAATTAAACCGATTTTCAGCGACAACAACCAACTTTATTGAACATAAATCGCGACTGTCGCAACAAATTGGCCCCCACTTTACAATTCATTCACACTTTTTCTTCTTTTCACTTAAACGGCAAAAAAAAAATTAAACAAATTCATCACCTTTTCGTTTCGAAATGAAGAAGAGAAGCAATTATGCCTTAGCGACAATTTATGACATACAACAAAACACTAAACGCAATATTATATAGAAACTCTGCAATCATTAAGAATATCCCCTCTCACTGAAAGACATCTAAATATGTCGTATATACGCTAACGTTTGCTAAAGTTGGTAAACTACGCCGATATTCTGAGTGTGTGCGTGTTCGGAAGAACTAAAACTAAAAGGCAAGTAAAAATGAAAAGAAGAAGAGAAAACGAACACATAACTAAACCAGTAACAAGAAACTTTAAAGCATTGACCAGAAGATATGCAGGCAACCGTAAATGTACGATTGTCGGACATTGTGCGAAAGCATTGGATGACTACTGACACCTTGTGTTATATGCTCATATGAAAATCATAAACATTGCCGTTCACTGCTCGGGACCCAAGCGACATCTGAGCAACGAATATGCATTTTAATAAAATATCTTAAAAGCCTTATAAATCACACAACAACAACAGAAGCTCAGACACAGATACACAAACAGCAAATAAATAAATGCTAAACTGTAAATATATTATAAATGAAAATAAGAATAAGAGAAATACTTGAAAAGAAATTTTAATAAATAACAGTTAAAGGAGTAAAGAATAGATGACAAGCAGGAAACACACGCAGATGAGAACAGAAACTCTTTGAAGAGGCGATTAACTGAAATTGAAAAAAAAAAAAACAAAAACTACTTTCTGTTTTGATAGCAAAATGTTCCCGAATTAAATATAATGTGCGACTGCCTGCGATATGCCTGCGCCTCGAGACAAGTTTAAACTCTCATATGTTGATTTTCTTCCATTCATCTCGCTTGTACTGTCATTAGGGACTAGATAATGCTCAGCGTACTTACGAGGGTAATCCAGGAAGTGCCCGTCTGGACAATGAAAGAACATAAAAAATTTGAAAAAATAAATAATTTGTTTCTCCATATAGTGTCGGTGAAGGCATAACCCTTGGCAATTGATCACGCACTTAAGGCACTGCGACCACTCCACCCCTTTCTCGAACCGTCCCTCGAACGATTGGTCGCGTTAAAAACAATCAAAATTAAAAAAATAAAATGAAAAGTAAAAAAAAAAGCATTTTTTAACTCGATCCAGCGACGGCCTGTAACTTCATTATCGGGTTTATGGTGAGAGCTGTCGAGCGCTTCAATATCAGATCTCAAGTTTTTTCACGATGGCGACAATTTTTCAAGTTTGGAGGAAGAAAATAATCCGAGGTGATCAGATATGATGAACGCACCGTGCACAGAAGTATTTCGAATTTTAACTCTTTGTGTGCAAAAATCACGATGGCGGACTGCTGTTCTTTTATTGCTTCCGTTCACAAAAGCTGCGCTCAGCTCAGGGAAGAAATTTTTGTGTAACTACGATAAGCGGGTGAAACAAATTAAAACAGTTAAAAAATATTATATTCGGCCACGGTGTACCTTAAAATACCCTACACTGCTTTGTCTAACAACGTTATTCGTGCGATGACTTTTCAAAATAAGGCGTTATATAGGAAGTGATCGAACAAGTCCAGATCCAAACTATTTTCAATAGCGTTCGTTAACTAAACACAAAAATACGTAGGCAAACATCACGCGGACAGACGGACAAACAAGTTCAAATCGATTCGGAGACTGATTCATGCAGTAAAACTTTCAGTTATCGGTGTAATGAGAGGTAAATCTATCTGGGTGTTGTGTGTATACGCATTTAATATACACTATGTGAGAAGTGATGTACTCGTTTTCTTTAAATTTTGCTCCAGATTTGGGAAGTATGGACAAGATGTCATGAAAATCACGACCAGCATTTAAATTCATATGTGGATTTGTATCGAAAATATATTCGCAAGCTTCTAACTTTCCACTTTTCAATTTGAGCCCCTCTAAAATTTCTGGTGAGACATAACTGGCAAGAAAACTCCTGCGCAGAGAAACCAACTTAACTGAATTTATCTGGCAAAGCCTGTTCATTTTAGTTATAACAGTACGGGAAGGACACGAACAGTGTGGATGCCTGAACCCATAACCATCGACGATGAGTATAAAAATTTCATAAATTCCACTCGTTTCTCTTGCCGAAGTTAATAACGTAATTAAAATACTTTGCTTAACAGTTCACGCATATTATAATTAAAGTGGCAACATTATCATAACGCGTGATAAGCATTGTCTAGACTTTATAGCCCTCCGGCTTGCAGAGAATACCGTACCAAAATACAATAACACCTGCAATTATATATGAAAGTCCAATTCGAGATTTAAAACCTTTTGTTATGACAGTTGACAACTATAATTGTTTAATGTTCATATTTATCATATTCACTCCACTCACTGCTGTGTGCACTATACGTGCAGAGAGAATTACGGAGAACCTGTCTTCTTCCTGATACAGGCTATAAACGTGAACCCTTGTCAAAATCTTATACATAATTTGAAGTTTCCTTTGGCAAATCAAAATCAAAATCAAAATCAAAATCTCCATACAAGCTTGCAGATCACTTGTAGCACTTCGTGTATCCACATGTATATAAGTATGTGTGTATGTGCGAAATTTTCATTTTACTAAAATTATGCCTTCACAAACATGACATTAATTTCTGATACTAAACATATGTTTGAAAGAAAGAGATTTTGTTTGACTTCGAAGGAGTGTTTTGATAAATTCTAAAATATTATGAGAGAGATGGAAGAACAATCGTAACACAAATCTGCACCATACACATCGCATAGCTAGCTGCAATCGAAGAGAAGGCGCGCTTGCTCTTCCACCAACACATGGACAACACTAACCAATATTATTAGGCTTTAAAATGTAGAAACTGATTAAACTCCAGACTATCGCTTGCAATACATCACAAGTAATGTATGCCTCCATACGATGTCTAGTCGTATATCCTTGCATATGCATGAACTCATAGTTTCTTATTGCAAACGCCAAAGAGATATCACATATTTCAACACGATAAGCTTAAATGAAAATATTTGTTTATTTTATTGCTGCGCGGACTATAAACACGAAAATAAACAACAGGCCAGAAAACTACGTATGCCTTAAGGCGAATCTTAGAGGCCAGCTAGTTAGTATTAAATAAATCTATAGCAAAAAGACAATGCAAGCAAAACGTGGGCGTGTTAGTGAGCTAATTATGAACGCAAATAGACAATAATGTCTTGCTTGAAACTACTGCCAAAGCCTGCAACAATAAGCGCAGTTCGTCAGGCAGAGTTTAGAATATTTTAGGAGACCTTTTTGGACAAGAAGGCAAGCTGTTAGGAAGCCTCAGTTGCCAAACTTCGTGGCAGCAGCCAGCAGATGATCGTTTGACCCGGCAGACAAGCGTAGTCACTATATTCGGCGTACAATGTATTCTGTTTCTGGAGCATCTGTACGCTGTCTACGCTTAAGTAGTCGAGTGGCCAAAGGATCGCGACATATGATCTGAGTTATTCGAAACCCTTTAAGTCCATTATTTGCAAAATTTATTTACGAAATATAGACCCGAAATAGATAAAATACGTTAATGGACTGCTAGATTATTGATTTTTGTGTGAACTTCTAAGAAATTCAATATTAGGTGCCAATTAACACTGGAACTACCACGTGGGTCAGTGCTGACCGCTCTCTACCTTTGGACTTCGAAACAATAGTCATAAGGCTTGTGCAGTTTTGGATGAGTTTTGCTTGCATATGAAAACCTTTCAATATTTGTAGTCCACGTTTTTTCTGCCTTGGAAATGCCTTTGCGGGATCGAAAGTTATAGACGAACTTTTCGAGATTATCTCAATTTCTAATCTATTGTTAGCATGAACGAGGGCAGATCGTAACTTATTTTTTTAACTTAGAATCTTAACCGAGCAACATGTGCTTGTAAACGGTTTCAACTACCTATCTTCATTTTGTGCGACTTTAATGGTTCCACAAAAAATAGAGTCAGTCGGTAGTTCTGGCGTTAGAACGCGATCTGTATGAAGCGTCTGAATAGAAGAATTATTTACACACTGAAGCCTGAGTCTGGAGTTACAAAGAGATTGAGAAAACTTTTCCACCTCCATTTATTCGTAGCAGATATAAAAACGTGAAGGCAGAGTGAGAAAAAAAAGAAAATACATTAAATGATGGCAACCAAAGATATTTTGGTAGAAAAATATATAAACGAAAAATAATATTAGAATTTATGCCACCCTTCAGAGAAAAAGGAAAACGAAAAACGCTTGACAAGCATAACAAAAATGGGGAAAACCAACAAATACCAATAACATAAAATCGTGCAGTCCACATTTATATATTGCAAAGTGTAGATAAGCATTTCGTAAGAATAACATTTTATTAAAACATACACACGAAGTTACTCACCACCCCACTCCCCCTCCCCCTCGAAGTTTTGTAATTTCCTTCTAGCCACTTGAAAAAGCATCACAAATATGGCGTCAAAATAGGGTAAGAAATTTGATTTTCTTTGCTTAGTGAACTCGACTGCTTTTCTGTTTTTTCCCCATAAATAAATACAATACATGTGCTTATGCAAGCTCGTGCTGTCGGAGGCGCCCACTTATAACATGATATCCTTTCATTTTGGTTAAATTGAGTTTATGGTATTTATTATATACTTTTTGGTTATTTTATCTATTTTCGTTATGTTTCTTTTTTATTCGTCAAGGCAGTCAATGCATTTCAAGTACGTGCCCGAATGCCATAAATACTCGTGAACTTGTTTCTCTTATCCGAACCAGAAATCTGTTATACGAATTGTATTAGTTTAGCGAAAGCGGAAAACCTTTAGTTAATATATCGGTAAATAAGTCCCGGGACTAAGTTAAAAAGTATTCTTTCCCTCCTCTTGTTGTTTGTTTCAATCAAGCCAAACCTTCTCTAACACGAACTATGGCATGGGATTTCTAAAGAAAGACAAATCTCGCAATCAGCTCAAATGTTTTCTTTGAGCCATGCCTTTGAGTTTTGCAGGCGGGTAATAGTAAGAGTACCTTGGGCAGAGTTGCATTCTGAAGCGAAACTCAAGCAATCAATTCTATCATCGCAGTCGTCAACTTGTGATTGGCTTGAGGGGTAATTGCCCCTTCCTGTCGAATCGAAAGTGCCTTATAACGTGCTTATCATGTTCGCTATTCAGCTGGTTTTCTGTTCCAAGGTAATTCATGAATAGAATACTACGAGTGTCCCAAAATACGAAAGCCACCATCTTACCTACTTTTTCAGTTGCTTGCTGTCGCCAGATCGCTTCCTGCCTTGGCAAGCTGCCGATACGAGTGAGAGATGCGGCGATGTTCCAAACTTGCTACCACTATCACGTACTACAGGAGAAAATTATCATTTTTCAAATTTCAAACTTTAGAAACTTGTCAAAGGCTTGAATCCTAGAGTGGTGGTAGCCGCTAAATGGGGTCTTGGCTGCGAACGGGTAAAGTGACAAATTTGGGCCTGGGCCTGGTGCTTGGTATGATATATTTTAGTAAAGTTTAAACAGATATCTGCGACATAGCTTGTAAGTTATTGACAACGACTTTTTAAAATTCACTTGTCTTTCAGTGCCTTTTATAGCCATCGTCGTCGGACTGTGCTGCACTAAGTTCACCGTTTCGTTTATATATCCCACGAATGTCTAGCAGAGGTGCACTGAGATGTATGCATATTGTTGATCACCGCTAGGCCTGTGCGGATTTGTCTCACAAAGTGTGATAAAAGGTGGATATGTCGACTTTAAAAGAAAAACAGAAGTCGCATGTACCAAGGATGGTTTTTGCACCTCATTTTTGTTATTATAAGTATTGTAGACAGATGTGTCTGGGCGTCTGCATATGCTCAATTCTATATCTGGTGGTAGGCAGAGTATTTTGAACGTGTCAGAGACTTGTGTCGATCTATAAAATGATTCCGAATCGATCGGCATATTAAAATATAATATACCCTCTACTACGAGTTGTGTAGGGTATAATTAAAAACAAACATTCGAAAATGATGATATGATAACGGGTGTCCAGGCGTCCCATTCGTAAATAAATCCTGTGTCGTGGTATAAAATTCACTTACATTGCAAATGCAATTCACTTATGTTGGTTGGTTGTTAAGGAAAATAAATGAAACGGATTATTGTTGGAGTTGGTAAAGAAAATTCACATGAAAAACTTAATTATAAAATCAACAAAGGCAAACAAACTAACTGTAATGAATAAAACTTACTAATGAACTTGTTTTTGCACAATAAATATTGATTTAACTTTTAATGTTTGTTTATGTATGATTTTATTCTTTCACCTTTTCGTGTGCGTTGTGTGTGCGAAGCCAAATGCAAACAATTGCAACCGCAAAATTTTCTTAACATTTTCATAAATTTACAAACAATTTATCATTTCTTGGGTTTATTGGTTTGCTTGCTTGCTTGCTGGCTGAGCTGCTTGCTGGCTTGCTTGCCGGCTTGCTTGCTAGCTTACTTGCCGGCTTCGTTCAAGTGTAATGTGCTCAAGCAGCCGTTAATAATTGTTATGAAAAATTGTCGAAAGTAATGCAGAGAACTCACATGCACGCTCTACGCACAAACCTACACTCATATTCTATTTTATTAGGAAAGTATGTAGCTTGTAGTCTATCTCGTAAGAGACATACATGAATACTTAGTTATATAAATATTTGTTATTATTATTTGTATTTCTCTTCTATTTATACTAACATTGAACAATTGAACTTTTCTTTATACCTTGTCTTATGCTTATCTTAAATGAAGTTGTAAGACAAGGAGCAAGAACCAATATAACACGTGTGTGTGTGTATAAGTCTCTGCATGCTTTGCTGTATTGTGTGCACTTTAGTACCAATAACGAACGAAGACAAATTTTTGGTGGCTTAATTGGGAAACTGTTCTATATACAAAAAAGCAAATGTTTGTCTTTCATATCGAGATAGAAAGACAAATCATTTGATTGATCGTTTAAGTTTTATTGGTTTATTGTTTGTAATAAGCTCGATTGTTTAGCTTTATGCATAGAATTTTATGGCTTTCTTCGTAAAAATGTTTACATACATACATCAACTTAGGCAAACTAACACAAGATGAAGGAAAAGCCAACCTTAAGAAAGAAGGAACATACACGTATGTATGCATAGTATAAATATCAACAGAGGAAAAACCCTCTTGCCTGTATATATATGTACCTTTGAGCAGTTATACGTACGTGACCATGTGCACGTCTATCATATTCATAATTATGATTTCATAACATGCGCACAATTCCTATTCTTCTTTCTTTTGGGGGTGGTTCCGTACTATTTTTATTATTATTATCATTATTGTTATTAGTATTCCCATATATCCCTGTCCTATCGACGTAGACATGTAATATTTCATAAATATATTTCTGTTAACACAAAAAACTGTTACGCAATTCCACCCTTGGTGGTTATTGGGCCGGACTCAACATCGAAAGCAAGAAAATGGCGTCCATTTCTCTTTAAAAAGTGAATTTGATTTCCTGCCTCTTTCGTTATAAAAGTTTCCTGCTCCTCCTCAAAAGTTTCCCACCTCACCTAAATATCTTAGCAAATGATTATTTCATTTGGAAAATTTTTCATTTAAACTTGAAAAAGAAGCAGGCATAACTTCATGCCCATCACTTGCAGCATTCCATCTCGTAAGTTTTTCATTTCTTTACTTTAATCATTATTATTTGTGCAGATGTGTGTCTACCTGCAATGATGTTATTGAAAAATTTTATATCAAAGGAAAAGTCAAAACCACAAAAGAACTAAAAGGAAAACCTCATTTAAACTAACAGAATCGCAAACACATCCCTTATCAGTCCGTATGTTTAAAAGAAAAACAGCAAAGGCACCCATGTGCTCATCATCTCCACGCTGCCATTACCTTTATATACAATATATATATATATATACATATATATATACATGCAGGTATACGAAGCATTTAATTTATAATAACAAATTTCTTTAAACTTCAACTCTCAGAGAACACTTGTGCTAGTTTGCCATTAAGAAGGTTTTAGTTTTATTATGCACGGATATGATGGTCCTCTCAAAGCATAGAATTTTCCCTTTTGCTTTTATAACCAGTTTCCTCAAATGCGTTGCATAATTTTTTCACGGAAAACGGAAAGAAAAAGATAACTGCAGAGTAAAATTCATGATGACTTCGCAAGTCAGTTGCTGAGGCATTTACAACTTTTCAGATTGAAAGAGAAGAGCCGCGCGATCCAATATATTTGCGATCAGCATGAGATTCTGAGATGATTCTGAGGCCATTCTCAAATTTAAAATCTTATTAAATATAGTTTTCCTTCGAAATTCGAAAACTAAAGTGATTTCGTCTATCGGCAAGTACTGACGTGAAATATAACGCAAAATTTTTCAGGTACATCTTGGTCCATGTGAAAGTCATTGTAAAGAAAAGCCGCGATTTTCGCATATTCACCTCGCTCCTCTTTAACATTTGAGGCGGTGGATATGCGAGTGCTTTTGAAGCTTCTCGTACCATACAACTTTTTCGTCGCCTTATATCCTTTCTTATATGAGTAAAGTTCGCCGTTTCATATCATCTCTTATATCATTTACATATCACTTATATAAGAAGTAATATAAAACGACGAAGAAGAGGTTATCTGCAATATTTAATAGCTGCTGCATAACAAGTCCATCAAGAATGTATAAACTCTGCCTATTTCCCACACTGCCAAGTTTTCAGTTGGAGGAATCCTCCGCTGCGGCCAGTAGAACGGAAAATGATAATTAAATTATCTCCTCAACTATTGAGTTTGTGTCTTAGGCAGGCCCTCTGCAAACTACATTTCATATGTCACCGATGTGTTAATTTATGTACTACTTGTTCATGCTATACTGAGTTATATGGACAAAGATGGTTAAAAATTGTCGATTGCCAGTGAAAGACCGCGTTGGCGTTAGCTATTCCCTAGGTTGGATGGAATCGATTCGAAAAGACACAAAAAGATGAAAGTAAACTAACTTTCCCCATTAAAGACAAGGTATTAGCATGAAATTTACCGCAAACATCAGTTGGAATGCTGCCATCCATAAACCCACGCGATTTCAAGGGAAGAGTCTTACTATGATATTTTCCATGCCCGTAAAATGTTTGAACTAAAAAACGACCACGTTGTGTTTGCCTTGTTTATGTTTTTCCGCAGAAGCCTGCAAGCAAACGTCTTCATCAAAGCGACAAGAAGGCAGAGCAGGTTCTCACTTTGCTGGCCGATGCGAAGATGAAAAGAGAATAATAGTTGATGGTTCCCGATTAAATCCTGCTGAACATGGTGCCGAATTCTGTGATTTATAAGACAATCTCCCAATTAGCAGCTAGCTGGAGATATGGTGGTCGCGATTCTAGACTGCGCGGCTACTCATGCGGATAATTTGAGTCTAAAAAAAATCATTTACTCCACACATCCATAGATAGACAATTATAGGATATGGACAGGAAGGATTTTAAAAATGAATGTTGGTAGATGGAGGAAGATGATCAACAAAGGCAATCACGTGTTAATAAATAATGTTTACATTAGCTTAGCGGAAATCCTCCCACGTCTCTCTTAAAAATGTTATTTTCAACGCATTGCGAAATGTCGAAGACAATGTTCCAAAATCTCCACCATCCAGTGGATATTCAAGTCAGCCGACATCTTGCGACCCGTCTGGTATGAATTGGTTGGCACTTGTGACTTGATCTTCCAATCGTTCAAGCTCACGACATTCTCTAATTAGGCACCAGTGCTACCAGCACGAAATTTGGCAAATCACGGTTCGCTAGAGTCTTTTTACATTCCACTTTAATACCAATATTTTGAATCTTCACGAAATCAATACTCATTTCATTTGCCATCAGCCAACGCCACTCAGGACTCGGTATTTTTTATTACATCATTGGAGGAAATTTGAAAGCTCTGCTCACGTAACTGTAAAATATTTTTTCTTATCGTTTTTCCTTTTGGGAAAATTAATTTACTAAGCGTATTAATCCCTGTAAAAATGCAAGAAGGGAACACACGACGCTTCCACTCTACCTAACGAATACAGACGACAATCAGTCATTAAAAGCTACATAGCATTGTCATTGTTGTCCGTAATAATAGATCTGGGGTCAGCAGCAATTACATGAGTTTGTAAGATAACTCAAGTCATGCGAGAAAATGATTTGAAAATTAAACTTTTCGTGTTTGTGGCGGGCAAATACCCGTATTATTAGGGTGGTTAAGTCACAATATCTTATAATTTTGTCACTGCAAAGAACTTCTTTCAATAATAGAAAATTAGCTCTTATGTTATCGCTCCGTTATATATATATGTATATATATATATATATTTTTGCTTTTTTAAGTGCATTATACGATGATTGTTTTGCTCATGCACTTACGTGACTTACGTACATATGTCAGCATTTAATGAAAGGCTATCATTTACTTAACAATATGTTGTTGCTTCTAAAGGAGACGGCTGAACGCCACTCCATCCTTCAAATATAACAAATGTTTCAAATCCAGTTAATCAAGTAATGAATTGTTTGTTATGCGCATAAAATGTTTACCTCAAAGCATTATCGCAGCAATAGCAGGGACATAGAAAGGATCCTATCTCCCTTCCCCGCATAATGCGACACAAATTCCTATAGTTTGTCATTTACTCTCATCTTTAGCTGCGGAGGTGTCTCTGCTATAACATTTTCCCTGTCTAATTATTTTCGATTTTAATCACAGGTTTAATTTCAAATCTTCGCACACACACGCACACACACACACAAACACATGTAACACATACGTGCTTTTACTTAACATACATATATATATAGATTTTTTCACACTTGCTGCACACTCTTTTTTCTTCGTTTCGTTTTGCCTTGTGGCGAACATAAATTCAATTTCACTTAGTGGGCTAGTGTACCAAATGTGCAATCGTCTCTCAATTACGTTTAAATCGTCTTTAGCGCTCAGTTTAAATGGTTGTTTATTAAAAATTGTTTCTTTAAAGAAATTTTTAATCACACTTTGAAAATATAACAACAATTTAGCACGCATTACGTGTCAGTTAGAGTGTATTGTCCTGCTCAAGAGTTGATTATGCATGATGTGATGGCGATGTTAATAAACTGTTAAAAGATTTCATTGACCACCAAGGTTTTGGTTTTCTTTTACATAACTAAATGCTAACAGCATGTGAATAAAAAAAAAAAAAAAATTTTAATATCATCGACTTTAGATCATTAACATGAGAATCAAATTCAAATCTTGCCGCGAAACTTATTGCCTCGACAAGTGAAGTCATCATGAAGGGAAGTTGGACATCTTGGCTGCTTAGTCCAAGGCTTACGGGAGATTTCTAAGACTAAACCTTTAGAGCTTGTAATTTTTATT